>DVZD010000001.1:0-14537 GCA_018236525.1 Emesis lucinda
TATGTTATATAGAATATAACATAGAACATCTGCGCTTATCACACATTCTCTTATAAATAAAAATGGTCGGATTGTACAGTTTTTTTGAACGAAGGACCTTTTGAAAAAGAGTACTCAATATTCGATTCTGAGTCCAAATATCTATAAAATATATGACCCTAGCTTTTATCCTAATGATCCCATAAAATACATTCAGTAATTTCTAGTAGTAAGAGTTTAACTCTCTTCAAGTGCTGGTGATACGTGACAAAAAAATTGAGAATTTTATTTTTTATAATAAAATCTGCGAGTAAAACATTCTTAGTGAATACAATGCTTCAATTAGACGATCTGTGTTAAAATTTGATTCTTTTGGATTGTGTATTAAGCTCTCATTAAGTGCTGGTAAGACTTGAGCAGAAATAAAAAAATATTTAATTTTTCCAAAAATTCAAAACTATAAATATAACAGACTTGGGAAGTACAAGGGTTAAATACAAGGATCTGCATCTGAGACTGCTCGTTCTTTAGAGGAATTGATTAAGCATTTATTAAGTGCTGGTGACACGTGATACTAACTTCACTCTATTGTGTGTAATTAAATGTGATTTTAAATTGCCCTTTCGGTTAAATGCTTTTTTACAGAAGTCACAAGAATATGGCTTCTTTCCAGTGTGAATATATTGGTGTTGACGTAAATAATCTGACCGTGAGAAACCTTTATTGCAGACATAACACACATAAGGTTTCACTTTGTTGTGTGTATTTAAATGGAGCTTTAAACTGGCCTTTTGGTTAAATGCTTTTTTACAGAATTCACAAGAATACGGCTGCTCTCCAGTGTGAATATATTGGTGTTGACGTAAAGTAGTTGACTGTGAGAAACCTTTATTGCAGACATTACATACGTAAGGTTTCACTTTAGTGTGTGTAATTAAATGTGATTTTAAATTGCTCTTTTGGTGAAATGCTTTTTTACAGAAGTCACAAGAATATGGCTTCTCTCCAGTGTGAATATATTGGTGTTGACGAAAATACTTTAAAAATGAGAATTCTTTATTGCAGACATTACAAACGTAAGGTTTCACTTTATTGTGTGTAATTAAATGTGATTTTAAATTGCCCTTTTGGTGAAATGCTTTTTTACAGAAGTCACAAGAATATGGCTTCTGCCCAGTGTGAATATATTGGTGTTGACGTAAATTATCTAACCGTGAGAAACCTTTATTGCAGACATTACACACATGAGGTTTTACTCTGTTGTGTGTATTTAAATGGAGCTTTAAATTGCCCTTTTGGTTAAATGCTTTTTTGCAGAAGTCACAAGAATATGGCTTCTCTCCAGTGTGAATATATTGGTGTTGACGTAATTGACATAAAAATGAGAATCCTTTATTGCAGACATTACATACGTAAGGTTTCACTTTATTGTGTGTAATTATATGTGATTTTAAATTGCTCTTTCGGTGAAATGCTTTTTTACAGTAGTCACAAGTAAATGTTTTTTTCCCAGTGTGAGTTGATTGATGTTGATGTAAACCACCAAACTGTGAGAAATCTTTATTGCAGACATGCAGACTGCTCTTAAGATTCACTTCAACAATGCCTTCTTCTATTGCCTCTTGGAATGTCTTAAACTGACCTATAAATAAAATATTTTATTGTACTTAGTTGTCTAACAGTTATGGATGCAAGAGGTATAAGGTTGGAATCCAGTTCGGGGCATTACCTCGTCTTATAGTAAGTATGTGGTTTATTACGTTAACACTTTTTGAAAAGATTAACAATACTTTGACTCATAATTATATGACAAAATAACACCCTTCATAAGGGCATTAATAAATATACCTTAAAAGCCTAAAACATAAGTGTCCTTCAATCCCAATGAGTCCATTGTAAAATACAATATATAAATTCCTAATTTTATCTGATCATTTGGTGAAACTGTTCATTTAATAAATAAGAATAATGTCCCATTTGTGACAATACAGTGCTACTTAATATTTATATTTTTTAGTTTTGACAATGCAACAGACACAAAATATTTTAAACGAAAAAGGCAACACTAACAGTGATGGCAAATGTATCAACAATGAACAAAACATAGCTGTTACACTGTTAGAGGGTATAACAATTGCCGAAGTATTTGTGCTTGACAAGGGTGGTTGAGGATAATATTTAATCAACTGCAATACAAAGCTGATCATCAGCTATAAAACAATTGACTTCCATACGAATAATTTAATAACTATGCATTCATTATTAAATAGACTCTACATGAGAAAAGCTTTTTGGCACTCGGTAAAACTGTTTATTTTTCTTGATATTATAAAACTACTTATTATTACAATACTTTAATTGTATAAAGCCTTCGTTTCGCTATCTTCCATCCTTCACTATCATTTGCTATTGACACTATTGCAGCAGGAATAGGTAAGGACTTCTTCCTGCTGCAATAGCGTCAATGCTTGTAATTGTCGTGCTCCAGTTAAAAAGGTAAGGTATCTATAGGCGATAGTTGTCTTTTTCCATCAGAAGAGCCATCTGCGTGTTTGCTAATTTGTAATTTATAAAAAAATATTTTCATATAATAAAAATAATTACACAGGTGTGGAATACTCCGTATATCATAAATGCAAAAATTTTAACGGATGCTAGTTACAAAAATCAATTACGCCAATACGCCAAAAAGGATCCAGATGAAATTTGGTGTAGTTTATTAAATGGAATAGCAAATATCCTATGGAGACTTATTCTATATAAATATCAAGATACAAGATTCTACCCTATGTGGTAAGATTCATGTCGACACAAGTTATGTATGTTGAGAATCTGCAATTGCTGACTGTACTCACATAAGGTTTTCTGTCTTTGTGTATAAACACATGTTGGCGTAGATTACCTAGTTGTGTAAAGGTCCTATTGCAAACAATCACACATGTGTTTTTATTCCATTGTGTATATTTTAAAGCATTTCCAAACTACCTTTGAATTAAAAAGTTTTTTTGCAAAATTCACAATAAAACGTTTTCTCCCCAATGTGAATACATTCATGTCTGCGTCAATGATTTATTGGTGAGGCTCCGTTATTGCACACATTACGCACATGAGGCATGTTTTTACATATATTTAAATACATCTTTAAATTAAATTTTCGGAAGAATAATTTTATTCTATATCTCTCCAGTGAGACTTATGATAACGCAAACTAGTTACTTGTGACAAACTCTTATTGCACAAGACACAAATAATAAGACTGCTTCTTTAGAAATTCTTATATCATATGAGTTATTCTAAATGCTTGTTAAAACAAGTAGATGGGAAATCTGATGGAAAGAGAAAGCATTGCCCATACACACCTAAGATGTTACTGGGGCATTGCTATCCATGTCCTGGAATGATAATACCACATGTATGAGTTTACCGGCTAGCATCAAAGTTGAATATGACAGAGATACACTGACGTCATATTGATACAAATAATTAATGCAGTGGTATAAAATGTCGGAAAGATGTGAAATATTACCACAACTATAGTATATGAATAAAAACTTCAATGTAAATATCACACCTGTATAACCTTACTTCATTTCTCTTACATTTTTAGGCTAAACATACCATAAGCTGCTATTTGGGCTTGGTTTAATCTTGTCAGTACAACAACAGGATTTTTTAAAGATGCAATGGTGGTTTTTACATGTGCTTTAACGTTTTCATCTACTCTCTCAAACTGACCTGTAAACAAAACATTTAATTATGTTTAAGTAACGAATTTGGCATAAACGCATGTGATAGTTGGTCTAAATCCTGGGTTGGGCATTTTCTTTATTGTATTCATATAAAGTATGTAGCTTACGGTATAAGCATTAACAGTATATTGCCTCATAATTAAATGACAAGAAAATAAATATACTTAGCAATGAAAATACAATTCATAAATTCCTGAGTTTTTGATAATAAACACTCATATTGTAGGCTTGATTATAAGTGGCATAACTAAAATTGTGTATGTAAGTAATGGTTTACACACTGAGTATTTGTGCATTTGTGACTTCTATGTCTAATAAGGATCTAATACACGGACAATTCTCATTTACAAACACTTCCTGACAAAAGTTACACGAGTATTAGAATCTTAAGCTACTGTCTGATACAAAAGGTGTTCTTATTTATGACTGATTGTATCACTTACAAAATTTCATTGGCAATTTAATAAAAAGGTTGCAAACAAAAACAAGCATTGCTATACAGATCATACTGCTGCTTATGGTTCATAACCAGTAGTATCATCTGCATAGCTGCAGCCATATTTCTAAGAAACACTAGGATAAGTGCTGGAAACAGGTTATATATGAAGTTGAGAAACCGCTAACCAAAGTCATGAAACAGTATTACCAAAATTGTGGGAAATTTAAAGTTACAACCACACCACCTCAATGTTTGAATACCCACAACCATGTAGTTCTCACTTCAAAGGGATCCTTGACTGGGTTTTGCACATATTACCACATAAACTTCCAAGAAAATATTCTATTCTTGCAGTTTCTTAAACACACTGCAAGGACCCTGGTGTTACGGATGCCCATGGCCAGTGATAATAACTTACCATCAGGTGAGCTTCCTGTTTGTTTGCCACCTTTTCCTTAAAAAAAATCATAACATAACAACAGTTGCATCTCAAATATAAATAGTTAACTTTCTGTCATTATCAAACAGTAATATTTCTATTTAACTTGCAAAGTCAATAGGATTATACTTATTATTTTTGATTATCATCAGTTTCCAATGTCTGGAATCTGGAAATGTATTTCTGGAATCTTCTTTTATTCTACAATGTATTTATTGTCAGAGGGGTCTTTAACGTCCTGTCACATGGATAATGGAATAAATCCTATGTACCTAAATGGAATGTTCCTACACACTATTGCGATCCGGTAGTAAATTGTAATGAATCTCGACTAGTCAAAGTGTCTGTAAAGACTTTTTTGAATAAAATATTGTTGAATTTGAACTATTCATGAGGTGTAAGAAAGTTATATATTAACGAAATTATACGACATACCACTTCCGAAATCTATTTTAGATTTCATTTCTATTGGCACACAATCTTCGTATTCATTATCTTCATCCTTTTCTATTTTAATCACATCTGTTTCCAATATAACTTCCGAAGTAGATTGAAAGGAATAACAATCTGGATCCTGCTTTAACTTTATTTCCCTGGACATTTTGTTATTAATGCTAATGAACATTTGAGGTTAGAATAAAATAGTATTCTGTCATCTATGCACTTTTAATAAAGTTTTATCCCTTTTATAAATTGTGTTTCGTAATTTAAAACTAAACAAACCAATTACTATGGTAAAATACACTAATTTAAAGTCAATTGTATTTTTTGAGGCATAAATTAAGTTGTGTGGAACTTTTACCTATGTGATTATTGTAAACCACAGACTAAAGATTGTCGATTGAGAACGCAGATGACTAACAATTAGCAATGGGCGATTAAAAGATATGCCAATGAATTCGATTATGAAGATGTCTCGAAATATTTCAATTATAACAAATTAGTAGTTACTAATTAATAGTAATAGTGATTCGTGAACGAGCGCGATAGCGAGATATTATTCGAACAATTATTTCGAAATATACCGAAAAACTTCTAAGTTCTACAGCTATTCGGTGCAGGCCACCCACAAGCTGTTTATTCGATATCAGGTATTGGATTAATAGAACCAGAACTTAAGTATGTATTTTAAGAAAAAAAATGTTGCTTTTGTGCTAACCAAAGTAACTACCATTTTTTACAACAAAATTATTGCATTTTTCTAAAGTTGATCAAGCCCTCAATACAAGTTAAATAGGGGATGGCTTTCCCTACACAATGTCACTGCTCCCACCCTGCAGAGATAACTAGTCCTTTTGCACATATTGTAATCTTGTGAAGAAACTGCATTAACTATGTGTAGTTTGTAATGAAACAGAAGTATGAAGTATATCTACACACCAGATTCCTTAGAGTAGGCAGAAATCTACTCTCTTTCTCTCTCTCTCATTATTCTCTTCATACAAACAAGTCAATTGTAAATACTCTTGACACCACGTTCGGACAGCTTTGATCGGATTGATCAGATATCAATCTAATTATGGTATGTCAGTCTTAGTCTCCTGCAGCGCATACATTCCAATTTTCATTATAAATTTGTTATGTTAACCTTCTCTCTGTGATTCTTTCTACATGCCTGAACCATTGGAGCATACTCTTTCTCATTTTATAATAAATGATAAAATATTTAATTGTTATGATTGAATTATTATGTAGTATAAAAATAAGTAAAAATTATAGCATCAGAAGGTTAGGTCACGTTCAGAAGATCTGAAGACGACACTTCGCAGATGCAGATGGAACGAAATAATGCCGTTGTAAATGAACAACTGTCTGTTCCTGTCAGTCAGCTGCCAGCAACAAATGTGTTACCACCCAATTGTTCGTCTGACCAGCCGTCGTGTTCAGCTTCAACGACACGTTGGAATACCGACTTCACTTCAATGAGAGAAATACCCTTCACTCGGACAAATGAACTATGTGAATCAGTGGCAAACAATCCAACAGATTATTTTGATTTATTTCTCAACGAAAATTACTTACAAAAAATAGTCAATTACTCAAACAATTATGCAGATATGTTGAAAAATACATCTCAAGTTCAGTCTCGAATTGCCCAATGGAAGCCGCTTACTGTAGAAGAACTTAAAACCTTTATCGGATTACTATTACACACTGGTACAGCAAAAATGAATAGGATAGTTGATTACTGGAAGATCCACCGTTTATATAAATCAGTTTTATCTCAATATATGTCAAGAAATCGATTTCAACTTATTCTAAGATGTCTTCATTTTGTGGATGAACAAGATAGTGCTGACAATCGTCTGAATAAGTGCAAATTAGTAGTAGACAACTTCATCAATGTGATGGAGTCCATTTATTATCCAGACAAAAATCTGGCAATAGACGAATCAATGATTTTATGGCGTGGTCGACATATTTTTCTCCAGTATATAAAGGGAAAAAGACACAAGTACGGAATAAAGTTGTATGTGCTGGCAGAACCAAATGGTACCATCTTAAAAATTCATGTTTTTGCCAGCACATTAGATGAAGGAAAGGCACAATTAGCTTGTAGATTAAAAAAATTTGATAATTGGTCGAAATTCAAACAATTCCTAGACCACATTTGGAGAGAAAAAACACTCCACTCGTTTGTTAGTCGATTTACAAAATTGTAAGCAATTGCCTTCCCAAGATGTGATACAATATTCCTTACGGATTGAAGCCTGTTTGACACGGCTCCAGTCCGACATCCATTACAGCTGCGAAAATGACAAAGAGATCCATGGTCGAATTGCTGCAATGGAAGATTTAGCCCTAAGTACATTTCTATTAGGGTTAAATTCTAGTTTCTCGCACATAGTACGCTGCAGAAACCCTAAGTCCCTATCAGAAGCAATCACACATGCTACGGAGGAAGAAAAATTGTACAAATTATCAAAATTATCCCTTCGTTCTAATAATAAACATTGTTCTATTTGTAATAAAAGCGGACATTCCGCTAACGAATGTTATAAAAATAATAAAAAGCATTCGATTCCTAGTTTACACCATTTAAACTCGAACTTAAATTCTTATAAACGTAAAAATAACTTCAATTATTATAATAAATCAGGTTCTCATTTTGATCCTAATAAAATATGTGCATATTGTAAGAAACGTGGTCATTTGATACAAGAGTGTCGCAAACTTCAAGCGAAAAATGACAATACACGTTTGCAACCTCGTAACTCTATACAACATAATCCTAATACGGAACAAAAAGATACAAGTAATTTATCGAGTAAAAATCGCTCTAATATGCACCTTGTTGATAATAGTATTAACGATACTTTAAACTAAAATCGGTTTCTGTGCCGTGTCTACCGAAACCTCGATGTAATTTAAATGACACGAAACATATTTCTTTTAAATCTGGTGTTCCTGGTTTTTCCCAAACACCAATAAGAAAAAACAATTTAAACTGTGTTCCTAAATTATCTTCAACACAGGTTAGCAAAAATATAAAGACTACGCGTCTTTCACACCGTGCTCTTAATTTTTTCCCAGCACAGGTTAGCTCAAATATAGAGACTACAAGTCCCTCGCACAGTGCTCTTAAATTTTCCCCAGCACAAGTTAGCGCAAATATAGAGACTACGTGTCCCTCAAACTGTGCTCCTAAATTTTCCTCAGCACAGGTTCGCGCAAATTCAGAGACTTTAAAAAATAATAAATGTAATTTTTCGTCTCGCCAAAAATCAAATATATTTATTAGGGATTATAAAAGAGAAAAGACATGTACTGTTAACAATGTCAATAATAAAGTTTCTCTCCCTCATGTTTATTTAAAAACAAATTTTAATGATAAGCCATTATGCTTTTTAATTGACACTGGTTCTACAATTTCAATTGTCAAACTTTCCAGTTTACAAAATAAACCGGTGCTTGGCCCTGAAATAATAAAACTTAAAGGCTTAAGTGATAATGATTCTTATTGTGAATCTCTCGGGTCAGTTACGCTCAAATTTGAGCATCGCGTCTCATCAAAAAATAAATTAGTTTTTGATTTTGTTTTTCACGCGATTAGTGATACTATCAACTTGTACTATGACGGTATTATAGGTAGTGATTTCATTCAATATTTTAAATTAGATATTCAATATTCTACCAACACACTTAGAGTTGAAGAAGGTTATGAAATACCTTTTTGTTTTAGTAAACAATCTTATATTATACCTCCGCGGTCGGAGATGGTTATTGAGTGTCCAGTCTCTAATTTATCTGAAATTAATAATCAAAAAGAAGCTTTACTTTTAGATCAAAAAATTTGCGAAGGTGTATTTTTAGCTAATTCGATTGTGAGTTTAAAATCGAATAACAGAGTCAACGTTACTGTTTTAAACACTACCGAATCTGAAATTGAAATTAAAGACTTTTACGTTCAGTTGACTTCATTTGAACTTCCACCTTCTACATTAGATAACAATCAACAAGAACTTATACATCAATTAAATTCTTTTAATATTGACCGATCTCAAAAAATTTTAGATCAAATCAGAACTTCTCATCTTAATTCTCAAGAAAGGAAATTATTAATGAATTGTATTTCTAAATACACTGATATATTTTATCTCGATGGAGAGTTTTTATCACACACGGATGTTGTTAAGCATTCTATTAATACTGGAGATGCACCGCCTATTCATGTAAAATCGTATCGTTTTCCTGAAGTACATAAAGACGAAGTCGAAAGACAAATCAGGAAAATGCTTGACGAAAATATTATACGCCCTTCTACATCACCGTGGTGCGCACCTGTCTGGGTAGTACCGAAAAAACAGGACGCTTCCGGTAAACAAAAATGGCGAATCGTAATCGATTATCGGCGTTTAAATGATGTCACTGTTTCAGAGGTTTACCCTCTTCCACTTATTACTGATATCTTAGACCAGTTAGGTCACTCCAAATATTTCAGCACGCTAGATTTAGCATCTGGCTTCCATCAATTATTATTAAATCCAAAAGATATTGAGAAGACAGCATTCAGTGTTTCCACAAATGGTATTTCTGGTCAATTCGAATTTTTACGAATGCCATTTGGTTTAAAAAATGCTCCCAGTACATTCCAAAGAATGATGAACGTTGCTCTCAGTGGATTACAAGGTTTACACTGCTATGTTTATTTAGATGACGCCATAGTATATTCTCATGACCTTGAATCTCATATACAAAAACTAGAATCGATATTTTCTAAACTACGGGAAGCGAATCTTAAATTGCAACCCGACAAATGTGAGTTTTTGCGACGTGAAGTCGTTTATCTTGGGCATGTCATCACAGACAATGGTGTTTCGCCTAACCCCGATAAGGTCAAGGCTATTTCTGAATTCCCACAACCAAAAACTCCTAAAGATGTCAAATCTTTTCTAGGGTTAACTGGTTATTATCGTCGTTTTATAGAGAACTTTTCGCATATTACAAAGCCTCTTACTTCTTTACTTAAAAAGGATGTAAAGTTTCATTGGACTTTTGAACAAGAAAGAGCTTTTAACATACTCAAACAAAAACTTGTTTCAGCTCCTCTTTTACAATATCCAGATTTTTCTCAACCCTTTATTGTTACTACTGATGCATCAAACTATGCTGTAGGCGCTATATTGTCACAGGGCGACATTGGTAAAGACAAGCCAATTGCCTATGCGTCACGTACTATGAACAAACAAGAAGGTAATTATTCAACTACAGAAAAGGAACTTCTTGCAATTATGTTCGCTGTTAATACTTTCAGACCTTATTTATACGGGTATAAATTTAAAATAGTTACTGATCATCGTCCATTAACATGGTTGTTCAATTGCAAAGATCCCGGTGGACGTTTATTAAGATGGCGACTTAAATTAGAAGAATACGAATATGAAATTATTTATAAACCCGGTAGAGTAAATAGTAACGCAGATTCCTTATCTCGATATCCAGTTAATGCTATAACTAATTCTAATTTAAATAACGATTCCTACGAGCAATACTTTAAAAAACAGTTTACAAAAACTACATCTACTAGTGACACGCAAATCCAAGAGCATAGTCAAAGTCTATATTTAGCGAAACAAAAGTTAATAGTCTGTCCGATGTCTCTAGATTTTGATTACTCTATGCCGTATTGTGAACAAATGCTGACGTTAGTAAACAACTCGACTGAGTTGCTCGCGTCCGAACGTGAATTAGAAACCGTTCAAGTAGTCAATTCTAACAACGATTTAAAACTTTATTTCCTTTATACTAAAGTTCATCACTATGACGAAACTTCATATAGAATTATTTACAATTTATTACTTAAACTAAGAAATCAAATTATCTCTAATAACGACTATGAAAAAGAGTTAGCAATTTCCGATTTTTCTGAACCTTTCACTAAATTAGTATATACGAAAATATATAATATGATATCTTACATTTTTAACGGAACTAATATTAAAATTCATATTTATAAAAATCAAATAATTTATCCTACACCAACCGAAATTCCAAATATTCTTAAAGAAAATCATGGCACGGTTATATCCGGTCACCCAGGCGTTAAACGCATGCTAAATAGAATTAAAGCGTCTTATTATTGGAAAAGTATGAGATCTGACATTGAACGCTTCGTAAAAGACTGTAAGATGTGTCAAGTTAACAAACCTTTACGCGCTTCTAATAAAGCACCAATGATAATAACGTCAACAAGTACGAAACCTTTCGAAAGATTAGCTCTCGATATTGTAGGTCCTTTTCCCGAAGCTGGTTTCCAAAAATTTAGATATATCTTAACTCTTCAAGATGATTTAACCAAATTTTCAAATGCTTATCCCATGATTACGTGTACAACAGATGAAGTTGCACGGAGTCTTATTCATTTTTTTTCATTATTCGCATTTCCAAAGATGATTCTTACCGATCAAGGTACTACATTTACCTCAGAATTATTTAGACAATTATCAGAGATCCTTAAGATAAAGAAACTGTTCTCCAGCAGTTATCACGCCCAAACTAACGGAGCTTTAGAGCGTTCTCACGCCACCCTTAAAGAATATTTAAGATCGTTTGTCAATGAAAACCAAAATGATTGGCATTGCTATCTTGCAACTGCAATTTTATCTTATAATACTACTCCGCACTGTACAACAGAATTTACACCCTTCGAATTATTATACGGTCATAAACCGACTATACCTAGTACCATATACGAATCAGATAACAATAATACCTATCAGGAGTATATTCGAACATTGCAATACCGTATGCAATATTCTCGTAGCAAAGCTATAGAAAACATGATAAAAAGCAAAGAAGCTTCAAAAAAATATTATGATATTTCCAGTCGCGAAAAAAAGTATAAAGTTGGCGACATGGTTTATGTCAAACATCACCACAGATTGCGTAAAGCTTTATCTCCCATTTGGAAAGGTCCGTTTAAAATTATTAAAGTACACAATAAAAATAATGTAACTGTATGTATTAATCGTAAACATGTTAAATATCACATAAACGAGTTAAAACTAGCTTGATTTTATAATTTGTTTCAGGTATATTATCGGTTCATGTTTTTCGTCTCCGATAGAACCAATTACGCACAGTCCAGGCTTATACTTCGACCCAACGTCGATTGTATATTTTCAAAACGACTATTGGAATGTTGTAACACATGTAGAAATTGTTAACATGTTACCTTATATAAGTAAAATTAAATTGTCAATTCAAAAATTAACTACTTTTTGTGATAAGGCTCGCGAATTAAACCTAGCCTCATTTAATATTGATTGTAAAGATATTTTGAATCCTTTAGAAATTCTAATAAATTCTAATGACTTGAAGTTTCAATCTTTATCTCATATTATTTTAGACAGACGTTCAAAACGTGCATTAGAATTTGGAGGAGAAATCTTAAAATTCTTTTTTGGAACTTTAGATGCTGACGATGCTCGCAAATATGATGAAGCTATAACGTCATGCCAGCAAAACGAAAATCAAATATATTCTCTTATGAAAGATAATATTCATGTGGTTCAATCAACAATTAACAGTTTTAATACGTCAATTCAAAAATTAAATTATAACGAACTAAAATTAAATAATCAAATAGAGAAATTAAACTACATATTTTCAGCTACTTCAAAAAAGGAAAATAATTTAATAAATCTCGAAAAATTTAACTCTATTTTTAACATAATTGAAGGTTCTTTATTGTCAATTTCTAATATTTTAGATACAATTTTAAATTCAATTTTATTCGCGAAAGCAAATATCCTTCACCCTTATATTGTTACACCTACTAAATTATTTAAGGTACTATCAAGTAATAATATAAAAATAAAAGGAACTTCCGACTTTCCAGTCCCACTTTCTTTAGAAAATATACACATAATCATAGATTTATCAAGATTAACGTCTTATTATTATAAAGGAAAATTAGTGTTTATTATTCAAATACCACTTATTAATCCTATTAAATTTAATTTATATAAAAACTTAGCTCTTCCTACTCCACGCGATATTAAAAGTTATCAAACTTATGTGTTGATTCACCCTTCTAAGCTATATGTAGCTGTAACGGATGATAGACTAAGCTACGCATTATTAGATAGTATAAGCGATTGTAAACGCGCAAACGACGAGTACATGGTATGTCCCATGCCGTCTATTTTATCAACTGTTAATAATCCTACTTGTGAAACAAAGTTGTTAACTGAAGTTGTCTTAACACTTCCTGAAAATTGTGAATCTAAGGTTATTTATGGAAATATAAATGTATGGCAAAAACTTAACAATGGAAAATATATTTTTGTACAATCTAAGCCTAATAAATTAACTATGAAATGTGATGATAAGATAAAAGATTACTCTGTGCAAGGTACAGGCATCTTAACATTAGAGAAAAATTGTATTGCCTATTTTCAAACTTTGCAATTTATTCCAAGTAATTATTATAAAACAACTTTGCCAGAACAGTTGTCATTAACTTATGATATTACAGAAGATGATTGCTGTAATTATAACTTCATAAATGAAAGTTCTTATAGCTTGTCTCCTATAACATTGTCAAATATTGACCTCGAGTCATTGAAGTTAGCCTCTCATAAATTAGATAATTTAGAGAACCAAATTAAACAAACGGCTAATCAGTCCCATATTGTTAAGTATGGTCATTATTATTCGGGACTTACGTATTTTATGTTAACATTAATTAGTTCTTATATTTTATACAAACTTTATAAAAAATGTTTCTCTAGATGTACTGATAACGGCTCCTGTTGCATTCGGATATATAATAATCAGTATACTCGCGATAGAGTTCACAATAGAACAATAAATACATCTATCGAGCTCACAGATATTTCCAATGATGATTCAGAATGCGACAAGAGATCAATTAAAAGTCTCCCAGAAATAGAAATTAATAAAATGAAGAATAAAGTAATACATAGAAGTTTTGACAAGTCTAATCGTAACCTAAGCAATTTTTGAAATCTTTCAAAATTTGAAATTTATTTTGATACTTTATATTTTAACCATAATATTATTAACTTCTATTTGAAAATGAGACATGATGTTAAACTAAGATATATTATATTTTTATGTTAGATACTAAGTAATTACTGTTATGTTTTTATTGTCTTTTTATATTATTAACTGTCGATTTTCTGAGTTTTATTTTCATTGCGCGATAACGCTAAGAACTCAACAATAATTAAAATAAATAATTTTTAAATAAAATTAATTCTAAATGAATTTAGTTGAGCTAAATATTTACAAATTACTTTAATATTTTACAACAGTTTTTACTAAACTTTTATAATTCGCTTTATTATTAATTTAAAAAAAAATAAAGCTCAGACTTAGGGGGGAGATGTTATGACCAACTTTTCCATTGACTTATAGCTGACATAGTCAAATCACCCCCTCGCGACAGAGGTTATATATAATG
>DVZD010000002.1:0-13679 GCA_018236525.1 Emesis lucinda
ATTTTTCTCGAAAATTTCAAAATCTCAATATCATCTTGGACGACGTGATGATGTGTTACCATGCCTTAAATAAATAAGTAAACCTGGCGGTTTTAATAATCTGTTATCGGATCAGTTAGTTATTATATTTTGGGTTTTGGATAAAAAAAAGGAAAGACTATAAACATTCAGTTCAATCTATATATAATACAAAGTAATCGGCGTGATGATACGTTTTACATTTTTTCTCTTAGTATTTTCGGTCTACATTATAAAGAATATGGCGTGAATTTATGTATATGGATATATTAGAGTTTCTCTTCTATATTACGTACACGTAGAAAGGACTCTATAAAACGGAAGGACGCAATGTATTGACTTATTGATGAAGCTCGCTGAGTACATCATTGATATAAAAACGAAGATTTAACTTCTAGACAGAAAAATCTTTTTTTTAGAGTTCCTTGTTGACATTTAAGTCTTAACTATTTTAGACTAGGCGTTTATAAAATATTTACCTTTAAAGTATACATTTTTATAAGAGCCAAACGATCCCCTCAACCTGTCAACGTTGTAGTATAAAGCCAGCAAAACAATTATTATAAAAAATTGCCTCCGAAACAATGCCAGCAGGAAAGATGGTGTTACTGTACCGTAGGACCGTATTTAAATAAAGCTTCAAAAATAGCTAGTCATGGCAGACAAAGAAACAGCATTATTTTTAGTGGAAAGTTTTTGTTTTGAAAAATGTTGCTGTACAAGAGGATCGTTTTTAAATAAAGCTCCAGAAATTGTTAAATAGAAAACAAACAAATAAACATTCCGTTTAGTGGAAAGTTGAGAGCCAAATGATCCCCTTAACCTATCAACAATGTAGTATAAAGCCCTGCCGTGACCAAGGAAAACGGGTTTCATTTTTATATATATAGATAAGTATCTTTGGCTAATCCAACTACATATCGTAATAATAATTTTAAAAATAATAATAATTTGCTTATTTTGTGGTGCGATCAATTCGTTTTTTTTATATCATAAGATACCCAACAAGCAGATGGTTTTCCCGATGGAAATACACAAACATTGCCTATAGACAACAAATATGTTAATCGTGCGGTGGCGGGACGGTAGTTGCCCACGTCCATAACTTGGTTAACTCATGTGGTAAGGTAAAGTACCCTTACCCCACCCCTACCTTATCTCCAAACCTTATCCTCCCAACCAGAATACAACACTGACAAACACTGCTGCTAAGGCGGTGGTAATAAAACCCGGGCGAGACGTTGCGAAATTCTACCAGCTAGTGGCCAAGATTATAGTGACAAGTATACACAATCATTCGCTTCTTACGAACTGCCTGGTCAAACGGCAGATGGTCTATTCTTCCAAAGGGAACCCGAACCTATACGGGGACCGGCGATTTATTAAAGTATGTGACATTTTTTTAAGTTAAATATTCCTAAGGTAAGTAAAAAAAAACGTTTTTTTCTCGTATTGCTAGGCATCTCGTAAAAGACGAGAAAATATCTATAAGTCTCACTAACATCTTGACTAACTTTTTGATAGAGTTATGCAACGGCTCACTCGAGTCTTACTTATTCCTTAGTACCACCGCCTTACTTATCCCTGCCGCAATAGCGTGAGTGGTTGTCGCTGTCGTGTTCCGGTTTGGAGGGTAAGGTAGCCGGTAAACTAATAAATTGTCATTAAGTGGATTAGACAGGATTTTAATTAGTCGTTATGTATCATAATGCTAGTGTGGTTATATATCATAAGGGTTGTAATAAAACTACTGACAAGTTTATTTTAATTTTTTATTTTTGCCCAAATAAGTCTAAACTCGTCAAAAATGAATAAGAACATCTAAAATAAGGTGCCAGTGATTAACTACTATGGTTATTGGGTGTCCAGAACTTATAGGTTTGATGGTAGTTTCCCTTAACTATCATTAGTAGAATTTTACTCCCAAAGGTTTTGTTTGGTAAAAAATATTCAGCAGTCAGGACAATTTTTTTTGTATTTATAAATTTGGGCACCCAAATCTACTTCCCATGATTCTACGATATGTGCAGGTGATATGATATTGTTTCCCTCTAAATAATTTATTTCCCAGCAGAAAGTTGGACGATTTTCGTGTTAATTTCTATCAGCTCTGTGATGTACTCTTCATCCGCCATTATGGTAGCCAGTCGCTTCAGGATTGACAGCAGTTCGCCGTCTCTCAATCGCAGCTGATCGTTACACTGCTCTACATCATCGACTACTTCATCTGGGATCTGTAATACAATAATACTATTTAGTTGTATAAAATATATATACATACATCATTTTTCAAATGTTTTAGAATAGTAAACCAGTAGATGTATCTCCTGAGGGATATTGATGAAATAATGCTATCCATGTGGGATATTACATAATTAAACCACATACATAAGTTTACCGTCTACATAAACCTCCAAACCGGCACACGACAATAAGAAGTAGTGACGCTGTTGCGATAACAAAAAAATGGCGATCCTAAAATTGGGACGTGACGTTACAGAACTCTACCATTTAGTAGTACAGCCTGAACGAAACACAAAAGAGAGTTGACTAGTAAATCGAAATACTAAAGAAAATGATGGTAACCAACCTGGGCGGGACTTTACAGAACTCTACTATCTAGTAGAGGAGGAATACTCCGCTTGTCTTTAATAAATTACTTAATAGCAATAAATCTTCATTACTGCAGTAATATTAATGTAAATTTAAAACATCGTTAATTAAGTAGGTAATACAGGCGATGTAATAAAAAATAAGTAACCAGCCTACTCAAAACTTAACAATTAAAAATGTTGACATGACCGGGTTTGAACCACCGACCTTGCCTCTGGCCGGTCACTGTTTCCCTGAAAAGTTGTTAAGTTTTTAAGATTTTCCCTACCACGGAATAAGTGCTAAAATACATACTTAAATATATACAACCTGCCTCCTGCTATACGCGTTCATAAACAGTAATTAGGCCTTTATTCATTTCATAACTTAAGTATTGTAAGCGTACTCGATTGGGTTTAATACCAGCACCCTAGTTATTCCTGCCGCAACAGCATCAATGGGTGTAACTGTCGTATTCTAATATGGAGGGTAAGATAGCCGGTATACTCGTGTATGTCGCACCTTTGGTGTCTGTAGGTGAGTGTTATCTCTTTTCAAAAGAAAAGTTGTTTGCCATTTTATGACAAAAAATACAGATAAGTTCGAGTATGACTGGTACACAAAGGGTACCGTATTATTGTTACGTATTGCCCGAGTCTACTTGTATGGCTTTTTTGCTATTCTATGGAGGTTAAAAAATATATAAAAAACACTAACCTTCTGAAGTTCCAAAAATGTTTCAAACTTCAATTTCTTCCTTTGTTTACCGTTGTGGCCGTCGAAGAACATGGTGAACTGTTGATCCTTTAATTTCAGCGGGAAATAGATACCGGCGGTGAGGTGACCCTTGGCATTACGAGCCAGAAGACTCCTGGAACGAAAACAATGCATGTTACAACGATTCACTAACATTCATTACTCTCTTTACACAAACAAGCTGGTTGCGAAGAGACATGATACCACCATAGGAAAGCTAACGATCTGGTATGTCAGCTTTGGTTGCTTTGGTTGCAGCTGCAACCACGATTAGCCAATGTTGTAAGTACCATATAGTGATAGGTCACCCTATCGACACAGCACAGTTTCAGACTGGGCATTTAAAAAAAATACTATAATCATTGAGTTCCTTCTAAACTCTTTTCGATCAAAAGATGTTCTCAACCAACTTCTCAAAAAGTACGAGATTCACAGTTCGGTCCTATTTTTTTTATGTTTGTTGCATCACAGAACTCGGTCATTTATGAACTGATTGAAATTTTTTGTTTGCTTCCCGTTTGGTACCATATAAATTTAGTATATAGGCCCAAACGGTAAGATGTGATTAAGGATTTTACTACGCTAAAATTATTTTGCAGTTTAACCTTACAGCAGTTTATACATAGTTCTATAAATATGATGTATAATTTTAATCTTTACGATTTTAAACTTAATTTAAAGTAACGATCGAAATCCAACTGGAATTTTAAACGATTATGTATCACTACCGTCCTGACTTCTAGGTGATAGAGTGCCGCAATGTCTTGTCTTAATTCAACTACTATCATCGTCTAAAGTCGATGGCAGTACATCTTGCTACACAGATGGCAGATGGCAACACGCCCTTAATATTCTAAGTGTTTATTTTTAATATATGTTTATTATAAAAGAGTAAAAAAAGGATAATCATGCTAAGTTTTTACCGGATCCTCTTTGTTTGTGGCCGCTTTCCTATCCGGTAGTAATTCTAAAAATCTGTTTGAAATTAAAAAAAAAAATATATTGATGGTTGTATCGTGCCATCAGGACAGCCGTCTTGTTTACTATTTTAAGAATTAAAAAATGTACATACCTTAAATCCCATACCAGATTCCTCTTTTCGGTGACACTGACAGCAGAGAGATAGGCCTTGGCAACGTAAACCAAAGATAGACGCTCTTTGACGGCACCTCCTCTGGTCTCCCTCTCGTGCCACTCCACGTAATTGGAGTTGTGGATGTTGAACTGGTAATTGTACTCCTTGCGGCAATGGGGCTCATCCGACTGGGTGAACCAGCCTACAAATAAGACAAATATAAATTCTACTTGCCCTCTATAGCCGTAGTCGATAAACAAATAAGTACCTAAATAAATATTGATAGAAGAATGTAACCAAATCAAGTAAGCAAATTATTTCCTTGTAAAATGTAAATCTATATATTAGTACAGTTGATTGACACCCATGTCAATCAACTGTACTAATATATAGAATTACATTTATAAATACTGAATATTATTTAAGAAACACCCAAACCCAGAAATACAACCACATTTCGCCTGTTCGTTATTCAAAAGTAATGATAATATATCTGCATATGTTTCAAAAAAGTGTATTAACGTGTTAAGATGGATTTGCAAATGCATAAACGCATTATTTAGGTTCAGGTTGTACGCAATGATCAACGTATGTCAATCGTACTAGTAAATTACAAAAACTTCTAGAAACTTACCTGTATGTGGGTAGCAACGATCCGCCATCACAGTGACCACACGTGAAATGTGGTAGCCTAAGTCTGACAAAAACAGACCATGTCTGCCGTCAATCCTAACGTGAATTGCCACCAACATGTGATCCTTCTCCGTCTCGATCAAGAAACCTTGAGGACCAGGGAACGACGTAGTATAGTCCAACAGATCTTGAGTATTCTCATCGCAGGATACAAGCATCATTGACTTTGTGATTCCTGGGAAATCCTTCTCAAGAGTCTTTAATTTTTTGATAACTTCCATACCCAACCCAACACAGGTATTCTTGCGGGGTCTGATCGGGGCAGTGTATTTTGGGAAGAACTCTTCTAATGACTGATCAGGTGATGCCATATATGAATCATAGAGGGTAACAAAGTTGTTGACGGAGTCATAATTTTCATTGACGACGAGTCGACTTAACAACGCCTCGGCTTTTGCAACTAGGTTCTCATATTGATGAAGGGATAGGTGCAAAGCGGGGCGAGGGGCCCCCCACCGTGGTGGCGGTAGGGGGTGATTAGCCGGCCACTGGGGCGCGGCCGGTTTATTAAACTCAGGGCCGAGTCAGCTCAACCACTCGGCGCCCCAGCGGCCCATAACGCGGCGAATGGAGCGCTCCTCGCTGGATGTAGAGGCGATGTCCAATGGGGCATGGTCGCAGTTTTCCATGTCCCGAGTGGTCTCCACGCCTACTGGCGCTTCCTGAGACCACTCTTTATGCTTACTTAACGGTTTTATATTTAACGTATCTGGAACAAAGAGACATAAATTAATGCAACACTCCTGTGATCTATGGCACTGGTTCGTACCTTAAGGCTATATATTGTTTTTTGAGTGTATTTCTTTTGGATGCTCTGTAGCTTTAACGACAGGAGAAATTTTAGAGATGTCAGTTTCTTTTTAAATATATGATAATATAATAATATTTTTATATACATCTACTACATACGCTCACAATTATCCCAATCCGATAATATGAGATATACCTATATTTTTTTAATAGGGGTCGTTAGCGTTTATTTTATTTATTTTTATAATAATCAATTGTTAATATGACCGATCTTCGCTATTATGAAAGCTAATTTAACTCCAATTTTAATACAAAATTTTTAATTAAAAACAAATAACATAATATCTGACTTATAATAGCCGTTTTGCATAAGCTGAGGTGACAACACCTAGTTTGTGAACCTTGGACTTCAGGTAAAGGCTGCTTATTGTATAACAAACACTATTTAAAATATAACGTGGTGATAAATAACTGAGAATGAACAAATAACTTGAGATAAATTGGTTGAGATGTAAAATAAAATATTGCACGATTGGGTCATTTACGAAATTAAGTGACCAAAATAGACTACCGTTCAGAGTGAATCATAATTATTGTGTAATATCTATGTGGTTTTAACTGTAAAGCACGTGTAACAAGAAACATGTATATCATTGTGCATTTTCTATTGCCTTTTTAACTGAAAGATATTTCAAAATAGCTCGTTTTTGTTGACTAATTGATTTTAGTAGGGATATCCAAACATCAGGAGGTTCTCAATTCCTCTGTACCTATTGTTCGTTACCTCAGAACCCGTTCTTCGTTCATGCCTCGATCGAAAAAAGAATTTCCAAATCAGTTTGTTTTTGTTTGCTAGTACATTTCTCTAGTACATTTCTCGTTTGGTACCATACAATTTTTATTACATCTTATTGTGTGTTCCAGAGGAACAGAATATTGACAGTCTATAGTTTTACTGTGATTCACAAAACAATAATATTTTTTAGGAAACAATTCAAGTCTGCCTGAATTATGATGTTCAGTACTCAATTCTCTCAGCCCACTCCTACCTCCTATACCCTTTGTGAAATGAACGTATGTACAAGATAATGACATAATTAACCTTGATGTCTAGTAGGTAAATACACAGTTTTTAATGACTACTAATTGTAAGTATTTTCAAGAACAAACCAATTTTCATAATTACTATTAAGATTTATGATCCATTTACACTTACAACGCTTTTTTATATCATAGCATAGCAAACAAGTGGATGGCTCTCCGACTGAAAATAAGTAACGATCATTTATAGACTCCAAAGATTAATGCTTAGTATTCAAACCGGAACACGACAGTGACATACATTGACGGTACTGCGGCAGGAATAGGTATTGCGGTGGTATCAAGTCCAGATGAGACGTTGCTGAAGTCTACTAAAAAGGGAGGGAGGAAAACAAAAAGCCATTTTCACTTAAGTGACGAAGACATTGTGAAGAATTATTTCTAATCTCAACATATTTACGTAAATGCAACAGAACTTGATATTTTGGACGGACTTCCCAAAATGAGGAGGTGCTCAATTCGCATGTATATTTTTGTTTGTTACCTCAAGAACTCGGTCGACATGATTTAAAAAAAATTACATTTAAGGGTTTAGCATATAAAGGCATGACAGTCAGTTTTCTTGTAATTTTATTACGCTTTAATTATTATAGGTATATTCGTAGGATTGCAAACCAGCGTCGCCTAGGTACAGAGCTAGAGAAGCGGTCTCTCTTGAATTCAGGTAGCAAGGGGCATATTAAGCAAAAAAAAAAAATTTAAGAAGCGCTTTACAAAAGTGCGCCTTTATGCGGATATGCGCGGCTGTCTTTCTTACATTGTTTGTTAATGGGTACTAAAATAGAACAAACGGCGCCGAACAACCGTCTAGCTTTACGCTAATCAAGGGCTGGGGCCGGAGCTGTTGTAAGCATGCAGATAAAGAGAGATTCTATAAATATGAAAGATTATGCATTTCATGTCAATGATCATGATCAGATTTAATGTCCACTTGAAATTGTAATAACTAAAACATGAATGTTGAATAGCCTTCTAAATGTGTACAAATAATTTTCATGTATGTACACAGAATAAATAAATGGTTCTTAGGGCAGGAGGATTCTTAAGAAAGGTGTGTCCCTTTAAATAATATAGGTTAGATCTGGAAAATTATAAACAATTAAGATTTGAGGTTTTTAATTTAGGTCGAAAAATAGTTTCTTAATTTGTTTTGATAAAATTGTGTACAGAAATTGGCCTCATTAAGTTAATTCACAAATCGGCATGATTATGGAAATGAGAACTAATGAAATGTCAAATTAAGATTATATATTCCTTAAATAAAAATGGCGTCCATAGAAGCTCTGGAATGTAGGTAATATTTGTACCGCATTATAACGTAAACAAAAGAAATGATAATTTCTGATGTAATCAAAATATAAACATACCCATTGGTGGCCGTCAGCCGGGTCGACTTCTAGACTGTCCTCTGAGAGAACTTTCTTTGTTTACTTCTAGAATGAAACTGGTTACAGCTGAGTGTACGCGGCCTATATAAACCACTCATTCGGATTTTTCCCCTTTCCCCTCCGCCTGATCTGCGTCATTCACCTGGTATCTTTGTGTGCGTGTTTGGCTTCACTTTCAATATAACATTTATATGTGTGCAATTAACGGAGCGCGTATTGGGCTGTAGTTTCATGAAAGTGGATAGCGATTATTTTTATTATAACAATTACAATGTCAACATATTTAATAAAATGTCTAAAAGATACCAAAAAAAAATAATTATAAAATCATATAAGAATACAATAATAAGTAACTTATACCTTAAACGAAATAAAACTACTACAGCTGACTACTGCCTGAATCTATGCGTTTCCTTCCACAAGGTGTCGTATAGATTAGATTCAAGCCCATCCTCGTATTTATAAATAAATAATAGTTAGCTCAGGTGGGACAAAAAGGAAAGGGTTATTCACCGTGTTGATGTGGGGCCTAATAAATATCTAATATTTTATCGATCGGCAAAACCGCTTCGCTCATCACCTTGTCCGTACACATAACTGTATCGTCAAAACAAACCGCACACATACAAAGCCAATGTAACGACGTCACAATGTATGTGTGGAAGGTCTGCGATAACTGATAAACACATACATGACTAAAACACGTGCGAGGCATCTGTTGGCTTGGTATTTTCAATACTGGTAAATGAATCCAATCGTGGAATACGCGAAACTTAGCGAGGATTATTCCTGTCTTTGTATGTCTTTTTCTATGATGAATGATGATCCAAGCCCGAGCCCTTTTTTGTGGAATAAAAAGGCGGGAGAAGGCTAACACGTGTCACTAACATCGTGACAGACTGGGTTTGGACCACAACTTTGCTTCAGTGTTTGTCGCTGTCGTGTTTTGGTTTGGAGGGTAATAATAGGAAAGTAGAATAGCAAACATACTGATGGTTCTCCTGATGAAAAGACTTACTCTTTTCCTATGGATACCAGAAAAGTTAATGGTGCATTACTATTCGTATGGCAGGGATGGAACGCAAAGTGCATAAGTTTACCGGCTACCTAACCCCTTCGAACCGGAACATGACAATGACAAGCACTGACGCTATTGCGGCAGGAATTAGTAAGGGTGGTACCAACAGCACGACGAATTAAAAGTATAAGCTTACCGGCTCTCTTATCCTCCAAGCCGGAATATGACTATTATCATAAAGCGTTCGATAATGTGCATGGATGTAGGAAATTGAAAATAAATGAAAATAGGCTATGAGCGGCTCGAATCTATGGTTATAAAACAAATTGGAATATTATAACCGAAATTAGCCTAATCAATCCAGCCATTCTCAAGTTAAAACTAAAGCGAGACTAACAATCAAAAATTGATTTGTATTTATATAAAGATCCACTTAATAATAACAGTACATATACGATGGTATTAAACAATTCCTTTGACGATCGGACAGAGTTTTCCTAAACCTTTTAGTTTGATGGGGTAATATTCTAAGTGATGTGTTCCTTTGAACTTTCACTTTGTAGGAATTAATCAGGGAGGGCTGACCTTTGGCTCGGTCGTACCGGGCGATAGCGGTCGTATCCAGTCCGTGGAAACCAGCCGATACAGCTGTATGACCTTGATTTATTAGGGCTAACAAAAGGTGGAACTTAGAAGTGATTTGTTGTACGAGGGATCGAAGCAAGTGAGGTCCATCGCGTCTATTGCTAAATTAAGAGAGAGGGTAGCCTAAAACAAAGTGTCGGTGTAAAAATGAGAAATGTCGTCGTCGGCTCTGATGAATCGGACATGTAAAAAAAATGGCAGATAAAAAGTTAACAAAACACAGGTATACGGTGCGATTGTAGAAGGATATTGATGCCATAGAAGACTAGGAATGACATACCATGTTCAGACTGATTGGATGCTAATCTAAATAAACAAAATGTGGTTAACATGGATTACAACATACCTTTAACATCTCCGGTGTCTATTAGCGATGGTTGTCTCTTTCCATCACGAGACCATCTGCTTGTAAAAAAATATCTGAATTCGGTTTGAGTTTCTGAGATTTGTATTTTGCTTGGCCTCGGATCGAATGCAGTGCGTAATTATTCTAAAGTGAAAACCCTGAAAGTAGGCTCGCGCAGCTCGTGACGTCACTGCAATGTAACTGACGTTTCTTCTTGGAAGTATGACTCACGGTCAGCTCATGAGGCGTGTCACTGCCATGCCGCAATATTACATAATAGGCAATAGCTTATTCTCGTCTTTGTAAATAAACAAATACCGATACGATTGAATTTCCGAAGAGATTTGTAATTAGTGCACCAGCGGTTAATCAAAGATATTATTTAAAAAATACAAAAAGTTTTTTCGTAACTGAAATACGTAGATCACAGGGGAGTACCCTTTTAAGAATGCTAATGTCAGGATACAACCGTCTTCCAATAAACGGAACTAAAACAAATATGCAATTTTCATTGGTGCGTATAGCTGAGACTATATGCATTACATACATATATTATAAAAGAGGAAAATCTTTAAGCGCACACCAAGCTATATAGAAAAAAATAAAACATTGTGGCAAACTATCAAAATTATGTAGAAGTCATAAATATATACCTATTTCAAAATATTGTTGTAGCAACTTTGGATAACCACAGGGAAGTGTTTTAGGGCTCTTGCTGTTGTTGATTTACATTAATGATTCTTTTTTCCGTAAGGTGCTGACAGAACACCTGCGTTTAAGTCATAATTTCCCTCAAGAGACAATAATTTTGTATACTTGTAATAGATACACTATACAAATTACACGTTTGATTAACTCCTTAACTAGGTGGTAGAGTTGTGCAACAACTCGTCCGAGTCTTGGTACCACCGCATTACTTATTCACACAGCAATAGCATCAGTGCTTGTCGCTGTCGTGTTCCGATACGTAGGGTAAGGTTGAATACCTAAACCTATGAATTAAGTAATCCATCCCTGCCACTCGCATGGCAACGTATCAATTACGTCTCTGGTGTCTAACAGCAACGATTTTCTTTCCATTAGGAGAATAAATATATATTTATATATTCCTTTCCGTTATCAAAGGTTCGATGGTGGATATACAGATAAGACGTCATTCTAAGAACGTGTGTGAGTGACATGCCGCTATCTGAAACATTTATACATGTGTGATAATAATTGATATACATGTCTAGCACCCACTGGTGGTAACTAAATCATAATTCTATTATTGGGATTTGTGATTTAACAAAATATATGTATCTGTCTAGATTATAGAATAAATAAACTATCTATACAAAATAAAGTCACCCATCACGTCTATTCGCAATAAACTCATAAACTGCTGCATAATATTTTTTCAATAAATGATTTTATTTGCAGAGACAGAGTGGTGCATAAAAAAAGATTTAGATTTATAATTAGTTTAGAAAAAAAGATTGAAAATAAAGTTTCTTCACGCCAGTAGGGATACGGGCAGAAGTAGGCAGAGGTACAACCAATTCACCCATGATTAACCGAAGATATTAAGTACCACAATGTGATAGTTGGCAAACCTATTGCCAATCAAACACCTATCCGGTAAAAAACTCCTTGTTTTAATTGCTCGTCCTGTGAATCGAACCCTAAACTTCCTGTAGTCAACGCCAACACCAAACCACTAGACCACAGAGATGATCGATTCGATCGACTTTCGTTTAGACTTTGTGCAAATTGGTTGAAATATGACAATGATTATTGAAAATGTCATGAACGGTTGAAATCAAGCCTGTAAGCCTACCATGAGTTTTTGCCGTCGATACTCGCTAGCGAGTACGTTAAAACATTTGTATGAAAACTTGGTCAACGCCCCTACCGTTTTTTTTTGGAACTAATAGTGATAGTATGAGCCGCACACGATAGGCCGTAGTCGATATCGTCTGCGTAAATAGTTCGCCATTTCTATGCAAATGAGTTATAAATTTGACAGGTGACGCAGCGTGTCACGATTTCTTACGTTAACTACTGTAGTTACGTCATTGTAAAAACTCATGGTAGGCGTACAGGATGTAATTGACAGTTGCTTTTTATACAATTTATAGTTTGAAACTTCAATATTTTGATTTGTTTATTAAAGCAATCAGGATGTGACGTTGAGGTTACGTTACTACTGTGGAGGGTGATGATTTGACGTAATATTGTTGACACTAGTCATATCACAAGCAAATAAATTGCATACTTTTTTTTGGGTAGCCATATGTCACAAGCAAATAAATTGCATACTTTTGGGTTAGATCAATTCGTGTAATTTGTCCAGTGAATTTTATTTATTTCTGTCATCACATATTGTTACACTGATAAACTTGTAAGTTGTAGTAAATTGTGGTTTTTGTGGAAACCACCGAAATTAATATTTGACAACACTTTCTTGTTTCACGCCACCATGGGTGAAAATTGATTGTCTGGGTTTATTTTCCCCTACAAATACAGTTCTGGAATATTTAAAAGTAGAGCAAACAAGTTTTCTTTGGATGAGAGTGTTCCACCTTGTTGCCCTTTTAATTCAATTTAAAAACAAATGTTTAACTAAAAATAAAAAAAAAAAATTTCCTGCAACAAATAGTAGCCTGCATATTAAATTCGAACGTAACTATGTATATTAAAAAGTAGAGTAGAAATTAAATTGATGGTTGTCAAGCCATTAACAGAAATCTTTATAGAACGTTTGCATTTGTAAAGTCATTAGTTGTGCCCTACAGCCCACTTCGTGTATAAAATTTTCTTTGTATCAGGATAACATTCAAGCGGCTGGTTTTCGTGATGGAAAAAAATGAAAAATATTTATTTGCAAGAATATGGTTGTAACATGTTATTAAAATTAATCAGAGACCAGCGTATTCTACCATGATATGGTGTGAAGGAGACAAACATCGCAGACATTCAAAGATGGCATTGGGACATTGTCATTTATGTAGCCGTACGGTATTAACACATGCATAAGTTTGCTAACTCTCTAAAACGTAGCAAAACCAATGACAAATATCAACCATTTGAGTTTGATACCCACCCCGCATTGACAAATATTTGTATAGTATTTCTGGGTTTGGTTCTGGTTAGATCAATTTGTGTAATTTGTTTAGTAATGTTTATTTATATTTGTGTATATAGTGTGTGCATATATGATATCCTATGATGTAAATAAAACGGGATGGGCTTAAGGGTGGTCCGGTGTCGGACATGACTGCATGAGGTCCCGGGTTCAATCCCCGGGTCGGGCAA
>DVZD010000003.1:0-12361 GCA_018236525.1 Emesis lucinda
TTGGTACATTTCATTACCCTTGTTCTAGCTTTAATGTATGATGTAATTTATGGATGACATCTTCTTTAATTATTTGTATTAAAAATATTGCCAACCATAATATAACATTTATTTATACTAAACATTTCATTCATCCACCTAATATAGATTTAATGAGTCATTAGTGTATTAACCATAGTTATTTCAGTCCACAAGTGGTCCGTAAACGGAACAACCACAAATCCTAATGAAGGATCGCTTAATTGAGTTTAAACATTAACTGAAGTTCAGGAAGCCACGTACTTGTAGTATTAATAGAGTACTCGAATGCAGTGAACTTGCATGTCTGTTATGTACAGGTTGGCTAATAACGAAGTGGGTAAATAAATGCAAAATAATAATAATATTGCCCTTTTTGAAGAATAGGCCCTACTGCTAGGCATCTCGTAAAAGGCGAGAAAAGGCTAATACGTCTTGGTAACACCTTGACTACTAACTAGGTAATAGTGTGTTGCAGTCTCATCTGGGTCTTCATACCACCGCCTTACTTATTTCAATCGCAATGCAATATCGTCGTTGTGCGTCGCTGTCATATTCCGGGTCAAAAGGTAAGGTAGCCAATATCTTATGCATTTGGCAGTTCATCCGTATGGATAACAAGACAATTTTAATATCTCTGGTGTCTATAGGCAATAATTTTTCTCTTTCCAACACCAAACCATCAGATTCTTTGCTACCTTATGATACATAAAATATGAAACGACCACAAATGAACCAGTGGCCACAAATGGTACCTGTTTAGATTAATTTATTAAAAACAGATGGCGCTGTAACATAACTGCATCACGTTGTTATTTATAGTTTTAAGATTACTTTATATGAAATTCTTAGATATTATATTTGTTGCTAAACTAACTCGCAGTTTCAATCATTGGGTTATCGGTTGGGCATTGTACATGGTCCATCGGCCGGATAGTAATCGCGCGAAATAGTGTCCGCGCGAAATTTGAAAGCAGCAGCCGTCAACCAGCTAGGTTATTACTGAGCGGTGGGTCGCCGTTCAGATCAACTTCTACAACGCCATCTATTGGCGTGAAGAAGCAGCCAGGGGAGGAAGGTGCCCCAGGAAGTGGACCTGAAGCTGGTGGTGGACTGCAGCCCAACCAGGAGGAGCCGGGAGAGTTTTAGTCGGAGCAACCACGAGAAGCCGCAGTGATTTAAGGAAGGCAGAGGTGCAATAGTGAGTGTGTGAAGTGAAAAAACCGTGAGTACAATTTGAACCTTATTGCAATAGTGCTATCTATCTAAAATACTCTAAAGTATTTTTAGTTAAATTTGGACTTAAGAAAAAATCAATAGCTTTGAACTTTATTATTAGTATCGTAGTTAAGAACTTAAAATAATTTGCAAAATTTGGTTAAGACGACGAATTTATGTCCGATTTCAGATAAAAATTAAAACACTTGTGTAATTTATAAGTACCCAGTTCAGAGTAAAGTAAAATTTAGTTTTAGAAATAGATACCCTCAACTTATTTTTTTGCTGTATAAGATACACCGAAGTTACATATTGCCTTTCTTATTTCTTTATTTTGATTATAATACATATTAAAATATTTTTTTCATTAACATGGAATCATTAGTTGAAATTCAAGATGATATTAAGATTAAAATTCAGAAGGCAATCTCTAACTTCAAAAAATCACCCAAAGACCGCTTGACTCAGTCATATGTGGAGACCAGATTAGAGTTATTAGAAAAGCAATGGTCATCATTTGAGGCAACACATAAAAAGATAATTAGTGAATTTAAAAAAATAGACATACAGAAATCTGACTATTATACTAAAAATACATATGAGCAAACCGAAGATTTGTATGTTGACTTTAAAACTGTATTAAAAGATTATTTGATAAAATTGTACAAACATAGTGCCGCACCAAGCTTGCAATCTACTAGTAAAAGTGACTCGAGTGATTGCGTCAAGCTACCAAAGATAACCATACCGACTTTCTCAGGCAAGTATAATGAGTGGCAAGGTTTTAAGGATCTTTTTATATCCATGATACATAATAATGTGTCTTTGGATGAAGTCCAAAAATTACATTATCTTAAGGGCCATCTTGTTGGAGAAGCGGAACAATTGTTACGGCATATACCGATCACGGCCGCTAACTATAAAGATTGCTGGACTCGATTGGAAGCTCGGTACAATAATAAAAGATTCCTAGCTGGTTGTAACTTAAAACGGTTATTGGGTCAGAAGAGAATCACTATTGAATCTTCAAATAATTTAAAAGAATTATTAGATACGACATGTGAATGTTTAAATGCGCTGAAAAATCTGGGTGTGGAAATTGAGAGTTGGGATATAATTATAATATATTTAATTAGTTCTAAATTAGATTCGGAAACCCGTAAACAATGGGAACTAAAAATTTCTTCGGAAACAGAGAGCGATGATTTACCCACTTTTGAACAATTCAAGGAGTTTTTAACAAACAGATTTAGAGCATTAGAGTTTTTAGATTGCAAATCTGAAAAGCAATATAGTAAATCATCGCACTCCTTCCTAACAACCAATAAAGATAAAACTAAGTCTTGCGAATGTTGTGCAAATGATCATAAATTACCATTTTGCAAAAAGTTTGCAAAATTAGATATTGAAGCTCGTCGTGATTTTGTTCACAGAAACAAATTATGTTTCAACTGCTTAGGTTCAAATCATTTAGTTTACTCATGTCGCCAATCTACAAGGTGCAAAATCTGTAAGAAAAGGCATCACTCGCTCCTCCACTCTTCTAATAATGCGTTTACACAAAAATCTGGCGATGCCGGTGAGGATAGATCAGCTGATCAGAATGTGATCAGTTCATCGTCAGCTACATTAGAACAAGATGAGTCCAATTTGGTAAACTGTTTCATGTCCAACAGCAGCCAAATATTGTTAGCCACAGCTCTGGTGAAAGCAGAGTCGAAAAATGGGACTGACATGGTATTAAGATGCCTATTAGATCAAGGCTCTCAGGCTTCGTTTATAACGGAGTCAACAGTCCAATTATTGGGTTTAAAAAAGGTGCCGATTAAGGGGCATGTCTCTGGACTAGGTGGTAATAAAACTTCAACCCTGGCACTTAAATCTATGGTGATATTAAAGATACAGTCACGAACTGACCCTAGTTTTATTCTAGAAGTCAAGGCTCATGTGTTAAAGAAACTCACTAAATTACTACCCGAAAGGCGAGTACCTTTACACATGTTTTCCGTCCTTCCATCTGAGGGATTAGCTGATCCGACCTTTGGCACACCTAGTAAAATTGATTTACTATTAGGTGCTGAAGTTTATAGCCAAATAATTACAGAAGGCTTAATTAAGGGTTCCGCTAGCCAACCTCTGGCACAAAACACGAAATTAGGATGGATCCTGTCTGGTGGTATTTCCGTATGTAAGGAGAATACTCCGGGTAGTTACTCAGTTGTTAGTTTTCATAGTAGTATAGAAGATGATGACATTATTCGCAAATTTTGGGAACTAGAATCTGAAAATTCTAGCTACAATGGCAAGAAGTACCCAACTGACGAAGAATTAAAATGCGAACATTTATTCTGCACTACTACCAAGAGAGATCGTACTGGTCGGTTTATAGTAAAATTACCCTTTAAGTCTGAAGATCCAAGTTGTAAGTATAATGGATCCAGAGAAATTGCGCATAGGCAATTCCTCAATTTAGAAAAACGTTTTTTAAATAATTCCGATTTAAAAGAACAGTATGCATCCGTTATTAAACAATATATAGACTTAGAACACATAGAACCGGTTGGTAACATTAAAAATCCGTGTGCTGTATACCTACCGCACCACGCGGTTATAAGGGATGACAAGAGCACTACTAAATTTAGAGTTGTGTTTAATGGTTCTTGTCGTGGTAAAAACGGATTTGCATTAAATGATGATCTCATCGTAGGTCCAAATTTACAAATGGATCTTAGACACATCATCATGAGATGGCGACGTCATCCAGTATGTATCACCGCTGACATTGTTAAAATGTTTAGGCAGATTAAAGTTGCGGAGGATGATGTAGATTTTCAGCGCTTCTGGTGGAGGGAAAATCCTGAAGACGAAGTACAACATTTTCGCCACCTTAGAGTTACATTTGGTACATCCTCAGCACCGTATTTGGCTGTTAGATGTTTGCAACAGTTGGCTTATGATAACGGTGATAAATTCCCATTAACCAAGGAAAGGATTTTAAAGGATTTCTACATGGATGACTTAATGACAGGTGGTGAATCGGTTGAAGAAGGTGAAAAAGTATGTTCAGAAATAAAAGAAATTCTCAGTTTAGGTGGTTTTCATCTCCAGAAGTGGGCCAGTAACAGCGAAATATTGATGGACAGGATGGAGCAAAGGATCATACTGAAGAAAGAAGAAGAGAACGAAGGAAAGTTAGAAATTAAAATGGATACTGTTTTTAAAATATTAGGCTTAACATGGAACAGAAAATCTGACGAGTTTGAGTACACCGTCCAACTTTCTCCACTAAACCTTCCTTTAACTAAAAGAAAGGTTATCTCGGATATTGCTAGACTTTTCGACCCCTTAGGTTGGCTCGCACCTGTGGTAATATCCGCCAAGATACTAATTCAACAGATTTGGTTATCTGGAATTCAATGGGATGACGAGTTACCATCATCGTTGGCAAATAATTGGTTAAACTATCGTAATGAACTGAGACACTTGGGCAAATTTCGTCTACCACGATGGATTCACTCAAGGTGTGATGACATATCTGTGGAACTTCACGGGTTCTCTGATGCCTCAGATGTTGCATATGCCGCAGTCGTCTATGTTCGCATAGTTGACAAGAATAAAAACATCCACGTCCGTTTGATCACCTCCAAGACTAGGGTAGCTCCAATAAAAAAGGTCAGCGTCCCACGTTTAGAACTTTGTGGTGCCGTTTTGCTGGCGAAACTTCTTGATGAAGTGTCTATAATCATGGAGATTTCTAAAAAATATTTACACGCGTGGACGGACTCTTCAGTAGTGCTTGCTTGGTTGAGCAGCCATCCCAGTCGTTGGAAAACGTTCGTAGCAAACAGGGTAGCGGAAATCATAACGATCGTTGAAGGTTCCCAGTGGTCGCATGTTGCATCGAAGGAGAATCCCGCCGATTGCGCGTCTCGTGGCGTCAGTCCATCATCATGTGAAGAATTACATCTGTGGAAAGAAGGTCCTAAATGGTTATATGGTGATAAAATAAAGTATAACAAGAACAGTATAGACACAGAAATAGAAATTAGAAAATCAAAAGTTACATGCCACGCTACTACTTATAAAGAAGAAGATAGTATTATAAATAAATATTCTACGTTAAAAAAGCTGATACGTGTCGTAGCATATTGTAGAAGGTTTCTTTCCAAAAGAAGTGAACCTGCTACCATCTGGTTAAACACGAAGGAATTAAATGCAGCCTTACTTACCTGTATTCGTATTTGTCAAAGACAATTTCAAATGGAAATTACAGCTATTAATAAAAAGGGTAGCGTAAATAAAAATAGTAAACTTACCTCTTTGAGTCCATACCTAGATGAAGATGGAATATTAAGGGTGGGTGGTCGTATACAGCGTGCCTTAATTGATGCTGATACCAAGCATCCTATTATCATACCAGCAAAGTCTCATCTTACTGGCTTATTAATAAGTGATGCTCATGTAAATACACTACATGGCGGAATAAATTTGACATTGAATTACCTCAGGAAAAGGTACTGGATAATAAATGGCAAAAACGCTACAAAGCAAATCATTCGCAAATGCGTAACTTGTATCCGTTATTCCGCACAGTCCTCTCGACAGATGATGGGTCAGCTACCTGAAGTCAGAGTTAGAGCTTGTCGTCCTTTCTTCCATAGCGGAGTCGACTATGCTGGTCCCATAAACGTCAGAACTATGAAAGGCCGCGGTTATCATTCTACAAAAGGCTATATTTGTCTTTTTATCTGCATGGCCACTAAAGCTATTCACCTCGAGATCGTTAGTGACATGACTACTCAAGCGTTTTTGGCAGCATTTAAGCGTTTTACTGCGCGACGAGGTCACATAGCCGAATTATGGAGTGACAATGGCACGACATTTGTGGGAAGTGCAAGGGAGCTAAGAAGTCTATTCGCCCAAGAAAGGAACGGTATAGTTAAGGAAATAGCCGAGTGTTTGGCTACTAATGGTACCAACTGGCACTTTATTCCTCCCCACTCTCCCAACTTTGGAGGGCTTTGGGAAGCAGGAATAAAGTCCACCAAAAACCATCTAAAGAGGGTTATTGGAAATAGCACACTCACATTTGAAGAAATGACCACTGTGCTATCTCAAATAGAAGCTTGCCTTAACTCTAGGCCAATAAGTCAAATTCAAAACTCTCCTGACGACCCGAATCCGCTAACACCAGGACACTTTATTGTTGGAGAGTCTTTGATTCTTCCACCTGATTTCAATTATGAGAATTCTAATATTAGTAGCCTCTCTAGATGGCATCTTATCCAACGGATGCTACAAGATTTTTGGCGCCGTTGGTCAAACGAATACCTCACCCAACTGCAACAAAGGCACAAGTGGAAGTTTGCAGTACATGAGCCTGCCTTAGGAGATATTGTCTTGGTCAAGGAAGACAATCTTCCACCTTGTAGATGGCTACATGGTATTGTTATTGAAAAGCACCCGGGCTTAGACAATCTCACGCGAGTGGTAAGTCTAAAATGCAAAAATCATGTTATTAAGAGGCCTGTCTCTAAGTTGATAATTTTGCCTATTGCTAAATAAAATTAAACATTTTTGTTATTTGTGTTATTTTTAAGATTGTTTTTATTATTTTGTAAACAGTGATAAATGTAGTGATGCAGCTTATATTTATTATGTAGTTATTCGTTATGTACATTCTGTCCATGGCGGGCGGAATGTTTAGATTAATTTATTAAAAACAGATGGCGCTGTAACATAACTGCATCACGTTGTTATTTATAGTTTTAAGATTACTTTATATGAAATTCTTAGATATTATATTTGTTGCTAAACTAACTCGCAGTTTCAATCATTGGGTTATCGGTTGGGCATTGTACATGGTCCATCGGCCGGATAGTAATCGCGCGAAATAGTGTCCGCGCGAAATTTGAAAGCAGCAGCCGTCAACCAGCTAGGTTATTACTGAGCGGTGGGTCGCCGTTCAGATCAACTTCTACAACGCCATCTATTGGCGTGAAGAAGCAGCCAGGGAAGGAAGGTGCCCCAGGAAGTGGACCTGAAGCTGGTGGTGGACTGCAGCCTGACCAGGGGAGCCGGGAGAGTTTCAGTCAGAGCAACCACGAGAAGCCGCAGTGATTCGAGGAAGGCAGAGGTGCAATAGTGAGTAGTGTGAAGTGAAAAACCGTGAGTACAATTTGAACCTTATTGCAATAGTGGTATTAGAGTATTTTCAGTTAAATATGGACTTTATTATTAGTATCGTAGTTAAGACTTAGAATAATTTAAAAAAAATTGAAACGACGTGGAATCTATGTCCAATTTTACATTAAAATAAAGTTCAAATTCACTTTTAAAAAAATATCAAGATTTTGGACTTGCAAAAAATTTGTAATTTTAGTGTAATTGTTAGTTAAATTCATATTAGTTTAAATTTACTGTAATTTATTGTCTTGTTTATTTATTATTAAAATGGAATGTTTAGTTAGAATACAAAATGATATTTCGGCGACAATGTCTAGAGCAATAAGTAATTTTAAAAAGTCACCGAAAGATAGAATTACGATATCTTATGTTGAAACGCGGCTTGAAATTTTGGAAACACAGTGGATTAAGTTTAATGAAACTCATGAAAAAATTATAAGTAATTGTGAGCCAGAAGATTTAACTGATTCTGAATATATTGAAAACGATTTGTTTAGTTTAACAGAAGAATTATATTGTGAATACAAAACCAAATTGAAGGATTCATTAAACTTACTCAAAAGGGATATTCCCAGTGTTTCCCAAATTAGTCAAGTAACTACTGAACAAAGGGTGTCTTTTAGTAACAATATTCGTCTGCCGAAAATTACTATTCCTACATTTTCCGGTAATTATGCTGAATGGACTAGCTTTAAAGATCTATTTGTTTCCCTAATTGACAACAATGAATCATTGGACTATGTCCAAAAATTACACTACCTAAAATCTCATTTGTCGGGAGAAGCGCAACAATTAGTCCGTCACATACCTATAACCAGTGCAAATTATAAACTTTGTTGGGATCAACTGCAGAAACGCTACAATAATAGAAGATATATCGTGAACTGTATCTTAAAACGATTCTTCAACATTAAAAACGTTTCTGTGGAGTCATCGAGCGCTATAAAGGAGATGTTAGATAGTAGTAACGAATGTATTAATGCGCTAAGTAATTTAAATATAAATATAGAAAATTGGGATATATTGCTGATTTATATTTTATGTTCAAAATTAGATATGGAATCGAGAAAACAGTGGGAGGCAAAAATTTGTAATTGTACACAAGATTTGCCTACTTTTGTGCAATTTAATGATTTTTTAGAACAAAGATTTAGATCATTAGAATTTTGTGATAATAAAATTGGAAAAATCACTCATACTCATAATAACACGAAAGCACTTCACACAATAAATTTGTCATGTCCCTTTTGTAACGAAGGTCATAAACTGCACAATTGTAAACAGTTTTCTAGTGAAAATATTGATGCGCGACGGGACTTTGTTCAGTCCCGTGGGCTGTGTTATAATTGTATGGGATCAAAGCATTCGGTGGCTTCTTGTCGTCAAACAATGCGGTGTCAAATATGCAATAAGCGTCACCATTCTTTATTGCATCCCAGAAGTTCTGCACCGTTAGTTGAAATTGAGCAAAGCGAAGAACATACCCAAAGTTTAACGTCACAGACTGAAAGTGACTTGAAATCTGTGACCTGTCTTGCCAACAATCAAAGTCAAATATTACTGGCTACTGCCTTGATAAAGGTTAAAGGAAAATATGGCTTAACAACACTCAGGTCCTAACTATATCAAGGATCACAAACATCATTTATTACGGAGTCTGCGGTGCAATTCCTTGGGCTCAAGAAGATCGTAGCGAAGGGTTTAATTTCAGGGTTAGGAGGTGACCAAACTGGAACAATAGAATCTAAGTTTGTCGTTAATTTTACAATTCAATCACTTCATAACCCAGCATTTGCAATCGGAATTAAAGCCCACGTACTCAATAGACTCACGACTCTTCTTCCTGAAAGAAAGGCAATTCCTCAAACTATAGTAGGTTTGTCAACCCAAAATCTAGCTGATCCTGATTACAATATTCCTAATAAAATAGATATTTTATTAGGAGCTGAGGTTTATAGTCAGATCTTAGAGGATGGTTTAATTAGAGGTTCACCTGGATCTCCAATGGCTCAAAAAACCAAATTAGGCTGGATTCTATCAGGTTGTATTCTTTCAGATTATCCTGAAACGTGCCATAGCTCTTACAACAATAGATATATTAGTATGCATACTTGTGTAGATTATAACGAATTGCTGCGTAAATTTTGGGAAATTGAGTCAGAAAATTCGATTACCTTTAAGAGACAACTTACGATTGAAGAGCAAAGGTGTGAAAGAATATTCACCGAAACGACAAAACGCGATGCGCAAGGTAGATATATAGTTAAACTTCCATTTCGTGACGAAGATCCTCGTTGCAAATACGGAAATTCTAAGGACATTGCTATCAAACGTTTCTACATGTTAGAGAAAAAATTGTTAAAGAATCCAGATTTAAAAACCCAATACACTGCTGTACTTGACGAATATTTGGATCTTGGTCATATGTCGCTAATACCTGACGAGGAAAAAGATAAATCTGGGGCAGTCTATCTTCCTCATCACGCGGTGATCAGGGAAGATAAAACTACAAGCAAGGTTCGCGTCGTTTTTGATGCATCCTGTGTTTATTTAAATGGTGCCTCTTTAAACAAAGATCTACTAATAGGACCTACACTTCAACCTGATTTGCGAGATATAATAATGTGCTGGCGGTTGCATCCTATTTGTATAGTCGCAGATATTATAAAAATGTACCGTCAATGCAAAGTCTATGAAAGTGATTCAGAATTCCAGCGTATAGTGTGGCGGAATCCCGATTATCCTAATTCACCTCTAGAACATTATAAACTATTAACCGTAACTTTTGGTACCGCTTCAGCTCCTTATCTAGCTGTTAAAGCACTACAACAAGTCGCTCTCGACGATGGCGCAGATGTACCTGAAATCAGAGATATAGTATTAAACGACTTTTATATGGATGATTTATTAACAGGTTGTCAGGATATAGCTAAAGGTGTAACTAGCAAAAGAAAGGGTGTACTTACCTCACTAAACCCATTCGTCGATGACATGGGAATACTTCGGGTAGGTGGACGCTTGCAATTAGCAGACATTAATGATGGTATGAAGCATCCAATCATAATTCCTAATAAATCGTCGTTAACCAATTTATTGATTTCGGATGCTCATCACAAAACGTTGCATGGTGGACCGCAACTTATGATCAATTATTTACGAACTAAATATTGGATCATCGGTGTAAAAAATCTGTCAAAACATTATGCTCGTACGTGCGTGACCTGTATTCGACATAAATTTAAACAGTCTCAGCAATTAATGGGTCAACTACCATCGGCCAGAGTATCAGCTTCTCGCCCCTTTAGTCGAAGTGGGGTTGATTATGCAGGTCCAATACAAATAAGGACAACAAAGGGTCGAGGACATCGTTCATACAAAGGCTACATATGTTTGTTCATATGTATGGCTACTAGGGCTGTTCATATTGAAGCAGTTAGTGATTTGACAACCCAGGGATTCTTGTCAGCGTTTAAACGGTTTGTCGCAAGACGTGGCCACTGTTCGGACCTTTGGAGCGACAATGGGACCAATTTTGTCGGAGCTTCACGCGAACTTAAATCTTTGTTTATAGATGAGAAATCTGGTTTAGCAACTGAGATAGCCGATTGTTTGGCATCAAATAATACCAACTGGCACTTTATTCCACCTCATGCACCCAACTTCGGAGGCTTATGGGAAGCCGGAATAAAATCTGCTAAATACTACTTAAAAAGAGTTATTGGAGATAATACGCTGACGTTTGAGGAACTTTCAACAGTCTTAGCACAGATTGAGGCATGTCTCAATTCTCGACCAATGACTCAGATTTGTAACAATGCTGAGGACCCATTTCCACTGACTCCAGGGCACTTTTTAGTGGGTGAACCACTACTTATTGCACCAGATAATAATTACAAAGATTGTGGTATAGGCCATCTACGACGGTGGCAGTTAAGTCAACGCATGGTGCAGAATTTTTGGCATCGCTGGTCATTGGAATATTTGACGCAATTCCACCATCGATACAAGTGGGCTTACCAAAACCCTGAGCCCAAGGTTGGTGACATTGTTTTAGTCAAAGAAATTGATTTACCACCTGCCAAATGGTTATATGGAGTCATTATAGAGAAGCACCCGGGATTGGATGGAGTCACTCGTGTAGTCAGTCTGCGATGTAAAGGTAATATTATAAAGCGACCTGTATCAAAATTGTGCGTTTTACCTGTTACAAAATAAATATCCAGTCATGTCGAAGATTTTTTTAGCGAGCACGGAATTAAGTGCTAAAACACTTACATAATCAGATTTAGTTAGTCATATTAGTAGAACTGCAGTTGTAGTAATAATGTATTTGTTTTTTTAGTGTGTGGTTATAAAAAGTTGTTAGATGAAAATTTGTTTGTTACAGTCCACTGAATATTAGCGAAACTATTATAGTTTGTGAAAGATAATTTGGAATGAACTTATTTTGCCGTTTTAACGTTTCCTAGTTGTATGTTAGGTTCTTTGTAATTTTAGTGGTTAATGAATAGAATGGACATACTTGTCCATGGTGGGCGGTATGTTTAGTTCAGTACACTAAAACAGATGGTGCTGTACAATAATAAACCACGGCAGCATTTGTGTTTTTGCATTTGTAGCATATGAAGTTAGATGCTAAACAAACTTGAAATTTCATTCAATGCGGTTTTAATTAGAATAAGGTTGGGCAATTGTACATGGTCCTTCGAGCCGGATATGAACCAGCGACCTATGGATGCTAACTTTAAAACACGATGTTAGAATAGAGTTTATGTTCTTAACCATATTATCACATATTAAAAAAAAATCTTCACGCGCATGTCCTTGAAGAGGTGGGCAGAGGTACAAATACACCCACGATTAGCCAAAGATACTAAGTCCCACAATGTGATAGGTGGTCATCCTATCATCGCCAAACCAGACAATTTCCAATCCCGGA
>DVZD010000004.1:0-12108 GCA_018236525.1 Emesis lucinda
AGAATTAGAGATGTGGAAGCTTTCGAGTTCGGAAATAGAATGTCTTTGTTAGGGTTTGTTGGGAGTATAAAAAGGATGGTGAGACGGGGCGAGGGACAGGGTAATGATTTGGGAATACATTATCTTAATTACTAGGTTCGAGGTTTACATAAACAACTTATTAACTAATGATGAGAAGATACAATATACATTAACTTATTGACTATAAACATGTTTACAAAGCAAATAAAAACAGCATAATAATATTATTTGATATTACATAGATTAGGTATGTTGGTAGGTATTATATAACACCTCCCCCCTTAAAATAAAGATCGGGCCTTTTTTGATGTGCCCGGGCTTTGGGAATTTTCCTCTTCTATGTCTTCATCTTCGCTAATACATGAATTATTACTCGTCGTTGCATACGTATTCATTGGAATTCCTATGTGTTGTCTTCTTCTGGAATTGTCGAAGCAGTGGTTGAAGATTTGTATACAGCTTGAGTTTTCGTTAGGGTCAGCAGGATTTCGTTGAATTCGTCGAGATATTAGCCAAGGGCGACATTTGTATATAAGAAATGCAACCATAAGAATGCCAAATATTAGGCCGAAGTAAGAATAATTGGATTTTAGTATTGGGTGAAAAGATTCGGAGTTATCTTTTATGAGTTGACTTTGAATATTAATCTGTTCCTTGATAGATTTAAGAGAATCGAGGGGAACATTCTTTACAACAATTGGTAAGATTTCAGGGGAATTGAGCTTCGTATTTTCTGGTATACAGGCGTCTTCAATATTAACTGTGACTATAGGATGAGTTATATTTAGTGTTGAGTCTTCTTCGGCGTTCAGTGTAACAAACGCAGTGTTAAGTCTGCATCCTGGTTCTAGAGAGATGATGCCGGATCCCGAGATGTCGCCATGTTGAATGTTGTCTCCACATTCAGCAACATATGGTGTCCTTGTGTGACGTAAAACGAAGATCCACTGGTTTTCTCCTAATGGCTGGAATGTGTCGACATAACCAGAAAATGTTGCAAGTTCGCAATTGCTTGGCATTTGATTGTCGTTTGTATGTAGAATTTCCATTTCGCAGATTGGTCTTGAGTTATAGTTGTAGACTAGAAGATTTTTACATACTCTTCTTTTAGGGGCAAAAGTTTTACATTCGTCTAAGAGGCTCATGGACACGTAGTGCTGGCGTGTGGTGGAAGCGGCGAGGTACTTTTGCTCGGGGAATAAGGTGGAATAGTAGGATGAATTGAGATGTTTTATGGGAATAGAATAAATATGATATAGGTTAAATTTTTCATTTCTTACTAGAGGGAATTCCAAAATATATACTAATTTATTTAAATAAATATAAGATGATATGCTGGTGGATTCTAAAATATAATGCATATTATTTAAAGTTAAAGGTGTTACTAAGTTACTATTCATTCTTGCGTGATTTGTAGCTAGCAGTTCTCTATAAATTCTCAGTGTTGAGATAATAGACGGGTGAATTGCTCCTGATTTTATGAATAAGATACTCATGATTATATCATCTAATTCGCGTTCTAACGACATGACTGACTCTAAGATCTGTATAGAAATAGTAGATATTTCTTCTGATGCTTGTAGGTTAAAAATTATTTTGCCAGTTTCGTTTAAGTAAGAGCTGATTTTCTTAAAGTTATCATTTATTTTGTACTCGTCGTAAGAAATTTTTAAAATTGTTTCATTAAAGTTAGAAATTGTAGACGAAATTATTTGTAATTGTTGTTTGAGAACATTGTTGTTATTTAATTGTTGTTTTTCTAAAAGTTCTATACATTGGTCATAGTACTTCGCATCTTTAGCGTCTGGAGTTCCTATCAGCCATTTTAATACGGTACTAAGCCCATCTAGTAGTTCTCTTTTTACGCGATTATTATCATTTGAGTTTGTGTAATAACTGAGCTCGTTGATTCGGGTTTCTATTTTATTTAGACTAACGCGAATAAATGAATTTGTTGTATGAACACTAGGTAGGTGTTCGAAATTTTTAACAAAGGTTTCGTAATTACGGACTTGTCGCTTTAATGAATCTTTTGAAAGAACTAGGGGCTCGAGATTACGGTATACGACTAGTTTCCAAGAATTTTCTGATATCAGTATATCGCCTAAAGATTGATAATATAGTCCAGATTTGGAAGGCAATTGATTTATGCTTACTGTACTTCCTTTGACACATATCGTGAAGTACCTGGAATCAATTATTATGTTATTTACTACCTTAAATTTGTAAAATATTTGTAAATCTACGTTAAAATCTTAAGAGATATTATAGCAACATTGTAAAAGTTGTATAAATTACTAAGAAATTTCTGGATTTGGTTTATTTGAATTGTTGATTTTAAATTTTTTAACATATACTTCTTTAATTATAATATAAAGTTTATAAAACAATATAAAAATGATTAACTTTATAATAGAACATATGATGAAACTAAAATAAGGGTTATTCATGATTTTGTATGATTTATTCTCTAAGTGAGGTGATTCCTGATCTAATAAAGGGATAGGGTTAGCCAGTCTTGACGGCACTAACCTGAAAATTTATAATTTAGTTAATTGACTCATGTACGGGTCTTAGGCGGTTACCATGAACTAGTTGATTCTTGCCTGCTTTCCTTATAACATAATTTTCATTAAATCCCTTTCTTACAATGTGATAAGGACCGTCCCATTTGCTATCTAGATTATTAGGATTAGGGACACGGAGCATTACGTTGTCACCGACTTTAAAGTCAGCTATATTTTTAATATTGTTATCGTAGCGGATTTTGGCTTTTTCTTTCATAGCTTCTAGGTTTCGTCGAGCTATATCGCGGGATATTTTCATTCTTTCATTAAGGTCCGTTAAGTATTCACTAGTTGTATAATCGTGTGTTTCTTTAAAGGTGTATAACAAACGGGGTTTGTAGCCGAACAATAGTTCGTGCGGTGTAAATCCTGTGGATTGGTTTACTGATGTATTATGGCACATTATGGCCAAAGGTACGATGCGATCCCAATCGTGGGCGTTCCTTTTAGCATACATGCGAATATGGTCTCTTAAAACCGCATGGAATCGTTCAAGGGCACCGTTTGTCTGAGGATGGTATGCCGTGCTGAGAGTGTGATTAGAACCTATTAGTTTCATAAGATGTTTGAAAATATTGTTAACAAATTCTCCGCCTTGATCTGAATGAAATCGTTTAGGGGTACCATAGTGTTGACAGAAGGTTAGAAGGGATTTTGCTATCGTCAGTGCTTGTTTATCTGGAATTGAATAAGCTTGAACAAATCGGGTTAAATCGTCTTGTACTGTCAGTATGTATTTGTTATAGTCACCGGTAATATCGGCGTAGGATACTAAGTCAATTGTTACACGTTCAAATGGTTCAGTGGGAGATGAGGTTATGACCATTGGAGCTTTGTAAGTCTTTCGTTGGATTTTGTTTCTTTGACATATTTTACAATTATTGATATAGTTTTCGATGGTTTCTGTCATGCCTTTCCAAAAATAATTAGCCCTGATTCTACGAGTTGTCTCTATTATTCCCCTGTGTCCAGCCAAAGGGTCATCGTGAAAGTTTTTTAGGATTTCGGGAATTTCTTCAGGTGTTGGGGTTTTGACTTTATTTTCACAAATAATGATTTTGCATTCATAAGAGTCGGCTAGATAGGCGGTAATATGTAGTTGTTCATTGCCTTGAAGCTTACAAGTGGAATCGTACTTGAGATCAGGAACATACAATGTCTTGAAATTATTTTGTTGTAAGCAATTTAAAAGAACTTTGAAATAACTTTCAGAATCCCATGGATCAAAGTGTGTGGGTCTTGTACAGCCAAATATAAAGTTCTGTTTTTTGTCCGAAACTAATAAATCTACATCGTAAAGTGCCTTTGATTTTTCTAAGTATGGGTGTACTTGAGAACACATGGAGATGGCTTTGTTAAAGAGGTCGTTCTTATCTGATATTTCACAAGAATTAGGAATGAGTATATTTTTATGTTGGTCGTTCAAGAGTGGATCTGGAGAAGTGGTAATATTAGGGGTGTCGAAACTATAATTAGGGTTCTCAGAGAAATATGAGAAATTTGTTTGAAGATAATCTTCAGAGTGTTCTTGGGTTTGAATTGTTGATTTTGGCATGTTGTTTATAAGTGTGCTGTCGATAATGTTAGTGTTCATGATGGATGGGCGTGAGAGTGCGTCAGCGTTTGTATTGTTTTTCCCAGCTTTATATACTATTTCATATTCAAATTCTTCTAATTTTAACCGCCATCGTACAAGTCGACTACCGGGATCTTTTATTGAGAATAACCATGTTAGAGGTTTATGGTCTGTAACAATTTTGAATTTTCGACCGAAGAGGTATGGTCGAAAGTGTTTGACTGCCCAAACAATAGCTAGTAGTTCACGTTCTATTGTCGAATAATTTGTTTCTGCTTTATTGAGAGTGCGGGATGCGTATGCGATAGGTAAATCTTTACCTATTTGCCCTTGGGACAATACAGCACCAATGGCATGTATGGAAGCATCAGTGGTGAGAATAAATTCTTTAGTGAAATCCGGGTATTGTAAAATAGGAGGACTGGTGAGAAGGCGTTTGCATTCTTCAAAGGAAATTTGTTGAGTTTCACCCCAGATAAAGAGTGTGTCTTTCTTGAGGAGACTAGTAAGAGGTTTTGTGAGTTTACTAAAATTTGGGATGAATCGGCGATAGTAGCCAGTAAGGCCCAGGAAAGCTTTTATGTCTTTGGTACATTTTGGGATTGGAAAATTATTGACTGCTTGGATTTTATCGGGGTTCGGTTTAACACCTTCGTTAGAAATTATGTGACCTAAGTAGGCAACTTCCCGCCTTAAAAATTCACATTTATCGGGCTGGACTTTGAGCTCATATTGGCGTAATCTTGAAAAGACTTCACGAAGTTTCTGTTCGTGTTCTTGTAAACTAGAGGCAAATACTACTATATCATCTAAATAGACAAAGCACCTTTCGCCTTGCAAACCCGATAATATGGAGTCCATTACTCTTTGGAAGGTAGCGGGAGCATTTCTAAGCCCAAATGGCATTCTTTTAAATTCATAATGGCCATATGGTGTATTAAAGGCTGTCTTGGGGATATCTTGCGGCTGAACTTCAAGTTGATGGAAGCCTGAAGCTAAATCTAAAGTTGTAAAATACTGGGAGTGACCTAGTTTGTCAAGGATATCATTTATGTTTGGGAGTGGGTAACTATCGCCTACGGTAACTTCATTTAATTTACGATAATCAATGACGAGACGCCATTTTTGTTTACCTGATGCATCGAGTTTCTTAGGAACGACCCAGATAGGACTGCTCCATGGAGAAGTACTAGGTTGGATAATACTTTGGTCTAACATTTCTTTGACCTGGGACTTGACTTCGTTTTCATGAATTTGAGGAAATCGATATGTTTTTGTGTGAATTGGTATATTTGTAGTGGTAGGAATTCGATGTTTGGTATGATTGCTGAATGTAAGAGAGTCACCTTTTATAAAAAATATGTCTGAATATTCGGATACGATCTTATCTAAAGACTCATATTCTTCGAGATTTAAATGGTCTTTTCTAACTAACTTCCTAACTTCGTTTTGTCTGTCGGTGTAGTTTAAATTGTTTAAAGAAATAAGCTTATCGGGATTGCTGTTGATTTCGTTATATTTATTAATATCTAATGGTTCTACAATAATAATTGGAGTTGTGATTATATAATCGTTTTTGGATGTGTTTATGCATGTGATGGGAAAATAGTTGTTTACTACGTTTACTAAGGCGTGAGGAATAACAATGTCTTCATTTAATATTTGTTTATCAACGATTGCTATACCGGAGTCTATTGAATTTGTTTTACACCTAATTACAGTTTCTGATCGATTGGTGAGTAATTGTTTGTCGGATTCGATATTTGTTTTTGTCTCATTTAGAAAATGAAGTTTGTAAGTTTTATCACAAACACGCATTGTTTTTGATTGTATGTATATTTTTACATTAAACTTTGTCATAAAGTCGTTACCTAAAATACCGTCAGCTTTTATGTTGAGGTTAGCTACATGGAATTTAAATTTAGGGAAATTATCTAAAGATATTTCTGTGGAACCGAAACTGCAAATTGAGGTTTGTGTATTAGATATGCCTACTATAGAGACAATGTCTGATTGATTTAGGTCTGCGGTGCCTATTTTGTCGCGTTTAATTATAGAAATCCCGGCACCGGTGTCAATCAGTAGTGTTATTGGTTGATTTTGGAGTGTGAAGGTACAGTGTAACAAGTTTTCTGGAGGTACGTCGTTCAATGGTGATATAGAATATGACTCAATGTTGGTTTTAGAACTAGAAGGCTTGGTAGAGATATGCTTAGCTTTTTGATAGTGACGAGATTTAGAAGATTTAGGATATTTTTTTGATTTAGTAGATTTAGGATTTTGGTTCGAAATAGTAGATTTAGGATTTTGGTTCGAAATAGTAGATTTTGTTAAAATTGATTTAGTAGAACTAAGGCTAATATTATGAGATATAGAATTAGAATTGGTGGTCTCATCTGATTTGTGATTTTGGGGCTGGTTACCCTGTTGGTGAGATAGGGATTGTGACTGGATTTGAGAAACAGTGTTTTTAATGAAAGGTTCGTAACAATAAATAGGATCAAAGTCGGTCTGTACAGATATGTCCTTTTGTTGTCTCCGATAGACTGGTGACATATTTCTGTCATTGCTTGTGGTTAAAGGTACATATTTTTGTGTTCGATACACTGGTTTTGATTGACCATGGCTTTGATTTTGATTTGTTAAGGTAATTTTATCAACTACTGGAGGTATTGTGTCATTGAGCAAGAGTCTGAAGCGATTTCCAACGAGCTGCTCGCCTCGTTGGTCGCTTCGAAGTTTAAATTGCTTATTTTTGCTGGAGGAGCTTCGATTGCGCGACGTTCTGGAGTATTTTGATGAGAACGCACGGGAGATGGATGTATTGCGTGTTGGTCAGATGAATATCGTATATTATTATTATAGGCTCTTTTTCGACATTCTGAGATAATATGTCCTATGTTTTTGCAATAACTGCATATTTTTGTTGTTAGATGTGAATTTATTGAGTTTCTAGGGGTATTTGATAATTGAAAATGAGAATAAGTTGGCTTGGGTTGTGGGCGATACAATGTTTTTTGATTTATTACGTTATTATTCGTTTTAAATAACATTTGTCTAGTATGATTCATTGCTCTTATCTTGTCTTCTTGGATAGCGAACTGGCCTGCTTCGGTCAGATTTGAAAACGCTTTAGTGCGAAGCATTGTGCCGATTTCGGTATTTAGACCGTTTATAAATACGCTTAAGGCGGTTTCTTCGGTCGTAGCTATTCGACCTAAAAGTGTATGATCTGTTATTTCGGTGTTTAATTTTTCTAAAATTTTACTTCGTAACATATCGACTCTATGGAAATAATCGGTTAGACTTTCTCCGGGTTTTTGGAACATTGACTGTAGTTCGAGGTTAAGATGTGATATGGTTTTTACGTTTGAGAATTTCTCAATTAAAAACGATCTTAGATCTTGCCATGTTTTGTATGTTTTACAGTGCACATCGGACGCAAAAGCACCCGTAATATTATTTAAACAATAGACTAAGAGAATGGATTTTTGATCTTCATCGGCTAATTTAAACGCGGATTCACATGATCTGATGTATCTATAGATTTGTTGCGGTTGTGTCGTATCGAAAGTGGGAACTAGTTTTAATAAAGTGTTTAGATCTAGAGACATTCTTGTGTTTTTATTTGATTGAAAGGATGTGGAATATTCGCTACACAAAGATTCAGTGAATGGTTCGATTTTTGTGATTTTAGACATAAAGATAATACATATATATATATAACACACTCAATAAAAACAAAGGAATAGGATTGAGAATACAAAAGAGTGAGCAAAAGTAGAGCCACTTACCACAATATCGTAGCGTACAGGAACATTGGTCCGGCGAACACTTTTAAAAGCCTATGGCTACCTTGACTATCTGAGCGATGTTTGTCTCGTCGTGACAAGTTTGTGCCCGTCTTTATTAGGGGCCCTAATTTCCTTATACTTTATCCTACCGACTGCGCCAAAATTGATATGTGGTCACAGTGAAAGTCTACTTTTTAAAAACTATAATTTATTTTACACTAAAATATTAAAATACAATAAAAGAATTAGAGATGTGGAAGCTTTCGAGTTCGGAAATAGAATGTCTTTGTTAGGGTTTGTTGGGAGTATAAAAAGGATCGTAAGACGGGGCGAGGGACAGGGTAATGATTTGGGAATACATTATCTTATTTACTAGGTTCGAGGTTTACATAAACAACTTATTAACTAATGATGAAAAGATACAATACACATTAACTTATTGACTATAAACATGTTTACAAAACAAATAAAAACAGCATAATAATATTATTTGATATTACATAGATTAGGTATGTTGGTAGGTATTATATAACAAGCCCACCTCTTCGGGGATATGGGCGTAAACATACCTTTTTTTAAACTGTATAAAAAACATTATGGATAAATCTTTGGGGTTGAAATTATTTTTGAAATCGAATTGAATTTTGAATAAAGTACAAAATACTTTTTAGTCTTAATTTTTTTGATGCCAAACACCAAAAAATATCGTCAAAAATAGTTTTTTTTTGAATTGGGACCGTCTGCTTTCGCAGCGGTATGAAAATACTTTTATTATAATTAGAATAGCTAATACCTTTCTAATATGAAAAAAAATATCATACAAGTCGAGCCGCTTTGGAGAATCAAGACTACACACGACTGACACGAGATTTTTATATGTTAGACTAGCTGATTCGGTCGGCTTTGTTGGACTGGACCATTTGAGACCTGGAAATAAAATCAAACCAGTTGAAAGTTAATTATTTTTATCACTAAATTCCAGTGGACTGCGTTTGAATATGAATGCTATAGTGACACTATTATGACGTGGGTGAGCGAGACAGACAGCGACAGTATCGTGTCTTGTATGAGCGAGACAGATAGTGAGGCCACCATGATGCACCCGCCATTTTGTGTTATACTTCAGTACGTTATGCTTCTTCGTTTACTACTCCTCTTACTCGATATTTTTTATAAAGCCAATATTGTTTTAATTATTTATAAATATTTTTTTCTTACTTTTCTGATAACCACCATCAATTGGCCTATCGCATATATATATATATAAGCATGTTGCCGTGACCACAATGTTTTTGAATGTCTTTTTTGTCAATAAATAATTATTATCAATTTGACGATATAACGCCGACATAGCAAATGTAGTTAGTTATAGTTTAAATACAAGAAGAATAAAACAGTACATGTGTTTTATTGTTCCCAAGTTTGTAATCTTATAGTAGAAGACTGGTCGGCAGTACCTACCTCTGCCATTTCTGTTTTTTTTTCGGTTTTGTCCAACAATGTTATGTACCGAATCCAAATATCTGAGCTATAATACTATCTAATTATCTAAAGAACACATTAGTACAATAATCCTTCAAAAATCGTTGATGTGTTTGTAGCCTTTTGCACTTATTACGAACACACATATATCGGAGTTATAGGCATACATTTAAGTACATATATATTTTTTAATTGTAGGTTGGTGAAATCTTCCGAGAGGCAGGGACAGCCTTCAACAAGTTATCAGAAATGACAATGTTATTACATCCAGTAGGAGACTCACAGCCTGGGTAAGCATAGTGTTACATATGTTCACGCTAAATTCCTTACAGAGTAGGTGGAGAGAACGGAGAGAGATAGTTTTCCCTTCTACAGGATTAGTGCTGAAACTCACACATACCTATTGTTAGAAACACGAAAGTTTTGATCAATATTATAAATGTGAACTTCGTCTGTAATGATGAACTCATTTAACTAGTGTTATATACTTATGTATATCTAGAGATTAGTACAATCGACGTAATCAATCACAAAGCAATGAATTATTTCGCGACGTAGAATCATATGAAAGTGTCTTAGTTGAATCATATGAAAGAGCGTGCCGGGCAAGGGCAAGGTCGCTTGTTCAAATCCAGACGTGTCAAAATGTTTCTTTGATGAATTTTTAAAGTTTTCCCTAGCACGGAGTAAGTGGCATATATATAAATAAGTATGTTCATAATCATCAATATTGTAGGGGCAAATGGACTGATGAAGAAATAGAGATGTTGCGTTCGTGCGTACACCGATTTGCAGTCGACCTGAACAAGCTTAGCCAACACATCAAAAATCGGACTGTGTAAGTAATCAATTTTTATAGCATACGTAAGGTATGGACTAAACGCGCTGCGAAACAGAACAATGGAACTAGCCGCGTTATCAATTATAATAGAATAGCAGTTTTTTTGGTATATTACGCGTAGGTCCAATCCACAGGGAAATTGAGATAAATGTGCCCATGTCAGTCAAAAATAATTTAGCTCTCTGATTAAGTATCTTCACGCCCACATCCCCGAAGAGATGAGCAGACCACAGGTGCACCGTGGGTTAGCCGAAGATACTAAGTCCCATAATATGATAGGTGGCAAGCCTAAAGCCAACCCCGCACTGTCCTGTCCCGGGCATGTAGTAGGCACTGGACCACTAGAACACAGAGACGATATATTCCAAAGACCACTTTCTACAAAATCACAAACTTACAAACTTGTATTATGACACGGCTAACAGCGTTTATTGCGAGACATAAATAAACTTAAAAAATTAATGTAAATTATCACAATTACGGAACTCATATAATGAGTATTCTAATGAGTATTTTAATTTGGAAGTATTGTAAATTATCAGTATTGGAAACCAAATAGTACGACACTAACGAGTACTTTAATTTAAAAAATAATGGAAATTATCAGAATTTCAGTACTTAAGCATACACGATGCTAAATAATATTTTAGTTTACACAGTAATGTAAATTATCACAATTTCTGAATTGAAACGCGCGCGACACTAAGGGTTACATACTTAAGTTTTAAAATTATTGCAAATTATCACAACTTTAGAACTCCAAACACAGACGACACTAAATTGTATTTTGATTTAAAAAGTAATGTGAGTTATATAAATTTCAGAACTCAAATACGCACGACACTAAAGAAAAAAGCGTTTGAGGATGCAGGCTTACCCGTGCGGCAGGTAAGCAGTACGGTGACCAGTCTCTCACAGCCGCAGGCACCACAGGTAGTGTTACCACACTGCGCCATCAGTCAACCGAGCGGGTTAGGAAAAAACGCAGAGGTTCAAACCTTCACTAACTAAAGAAAATCACTTTTTTAGTTTTTGTATTATTATTTATTTGTTTGAGTTAGTGAAGTTTGAATTATTTTTGTACACCGCACTGTGCTCTATGCATGTTAGAGCTTTTTCGTTGTTAGTATGCGTATGTTTTACTATCGGTGAATCTTATTTCGTTAAAAAAATTTTGCGGTGGTAAAAATAGTATTATATGAAAAATCACCGAAAGGAAAGGCGGAGGCATAACACAATCTATGTATAAACTGCAAGTGCGTGGGACTTCTTTGTATAGGCGTGGAACCTACATTCGACCTAAGAAATATTTCATAATTATTGATTATAAAACAATTTAGGAAATGGCTAACTTATGCACAGAAATATATCGAGATAGAAGATGAATGTTCGACGGTTCGTGTGAAAACCGAGCGTGTACCATTTTTTGCAAGCAATGACTCGACCTTGAAAACATGCTTGACGCAACTAGGTAGTTTTAATGGCTTATGTTCGTATTGATAGCTTTCAATGAGCATCTAGTTTGGCACGGCAAATCAAAGCTTCAATGGAAAACAGCCTTGAACACTAAATCGCTCGCTGCTGTTTTAATGAAAATAATACAGAGCAATAAAATTAATCTTTATAAATAATAATATATTTGTTGCGACAAATAGTATTTACCGATTAAAGGAAATACCTTTAATTTAACTGAACAATTGAACGACTCATTTGGTTTTTAAAATCTTACGAGCAGACTGAGCTTCGCATCAAGTAACTACGTTATAAGCCGTTCTTTTAGCCACGTGAAATACTTACACTCTTACCTTCTATCTCGCTACATTTCTG
>DVZD010000005.1:0-11535 GCA_018236525.1 Emesis lucinda
GCCTTGCTTATTCCTATCGCAATAGCATCAGTGCTTGTCGATGTCATGTTCCGGTTTGGAGGGTAAGGTAGCTTATGCATTTGACAAATCCATCCTTGCCATACGGGTAGCAGCGCACCATTAACATCTTTGGTGTCTATAGGCGATGGTTTTTTCTCTCCATCAGGAGACCCGTCAGCTGGTTTGCTATCCTATAATATATAAAAAAAAGTCCCTCCAGATCATCTCATGAGAGTATGATTACCATAAGATGATTTACCACAACTTTGGTATGTCGCCATATCGATGTATATGATATGTGTGTGTGTGTCGATACATATCAAACGCGCTTAAGTCCGGAACCAGCCATTTTAAGTTTTTTTATTTTTTCTAGTTCAATATTAAAGTGCGCTTATTTTAGTATCTTTCAATTTCACCCAAATCCACGGTTTCTTTAAGAAATTAATGCCGAAAGTTGAGAGATTTTTTGAACGAGCCTAAGTCCCAACGTGTTTCAAAATCAGAAGTGCCTAAGTCCATTTCAGCCAATCACAAGCCGAATTTATTGTGTCATGGCCGCCATTCCCGTTTTCTTTGTGTTGGGAAGAGCTGTGCTCCGTGTTTAATTGCGATTTAAGCGTGTTAAAATGGATTGTTCAATAAAAGTTGCACAACTTGCTTGCAAAAAAGAAGCAGAACATAAAGTTTAAATAAAAATAAAGAAAACAGGTAAGTTACAGTTACAAAAACACATTTTTTTTCCATTTAGTAAGTGATCGGAATCACAACAACATGGCGACCTAATAAACTTTGAACAGGTCCGGACTAGTCTGATTGTCCGCAATACCTTCGATATTATTTCTTAAGTTTTGTGATTTTTTTTCAAAACGATTTTTTTTATAAATAATGGACCAGCACTTGACCACAACTTGCCTGATGTTAGACAATGGAGTAATCTACGATAGAACGTGCTTGTCTAGAAGGAACCGATTTACTCTTGACTTGAAGACCGCCAGATTGTAGTTGGCAAGAAATAGAGACTCCGGCAGCAAATTCCACAGTTGTGCAGTTCGTACGATAAAAGTGGAAGCGAATCGCTTAGTGCGTAGTGTTAGTAGTAATTTATTACTGGACTAGTGAGACCGTAGATGCGTTTTTAATCGACTTTTAAAAAGGAGTAGTTTCTCAATGCGGGTGTTTGTATTTTTTAATGTTTGTTCGCGCATAACTTCGCCGCTTGCCAGCCGATTTGAAAATATATTTTTTTGTTGGAAAGGGTATATTTCCCAAATGGTCTCTAAGTAATTAAGTTGGGATCTGTTTATAGAATCTTGGCGAATGAAGTCGAGGGAACTCTTGAAATTTGGATGGCCCCCGCTGAAGTCTGTTGTTTTTTTGTTAAACATATACTTGTACAAGCAGTGCCCCGCGATTTCACACGCATAATTCGCGTTCCCGTGGGAATACCGGTATAAAATATAGCCTTTGTGTTATTCTGAGGTACTTATAAGCTATATTATTGTAAAGATTCATCAAAATTCATCCACGAAAATTTACCTATGCCCAAGGTACCGGACCAGTCAACCTACTATTCACGGCAGCTATGTATTTACAATTGTAGAATTGTATTGGACAATTCACACTCTAGTTTAACACCGGAAAATGTGTTCTCCTATTTGTGGACCGAGGCAAAGCCCCAAAAGGCTCTAATGAAATAGCTTCTTGCGTTTATCACAGTTTGTGTACTTTAAATATGGAAGGAAAAATTCATCAGGCTTGTGGCTGATGGAAGTGGGGGTCAGAACAAAAACTCCACATTGATTGGGATAGTAGCAAAATGGTTGAATGAGAAGCTAAATAACATTAGTAAGGTGGAGATCATTTTTCCAGTCACTGGTCATAGTTTCATTCCGCCAGTTTTTCCTCACTGAAAAAAAAAATGAGGCGACTCGAAAATATCATAAATCCTTCTGACTATATTAACATAATGGCCACCAATGCAACTGTATATCACCTTGTTGATCAAATACCAGTATTTAACTAGAAAGAGGCATGTAAAAATGTGCTGAAAAGCACACAGATCCTTCATTTTCAAATTAGCAAATGCAAGCGAATAATTATTGAAAAAGTGGTTCGAAAAATATTAGCACGTGGGGAATTATCATACAGGAATGAAATATGTCAACTTTTACTACTCACAAAAAGAGGCAAAAAATATATCTCACATTCTGCCTACAACAGGGTCGCTATTAAAAAAGAGAAACTCGATGACATGAATAACCTGTTAAGAAAACATTTTGGACAAGACTGGCAGAAAATAACAGAGCTAAGTTATTTCAAAAATGTCCTAGCTTCAGCCAACACAGATGTTGATGAAATTGCGGATGATGTCGAATCTACTATTTCGCCATCTCCGCTGCCTAAAGAGATTCTTGACTTTATAAAGGATTACTGTTCCTACTGTGATTGAAAGTTCATATATTTGACTGATTATTGTAAGATAAGTGTTCATGAACGACTCATGTTTTTTCTTAGTATAAAGTTCCTGTTCTGATAAATAAATCTGATTATAATTTTAAATAGGTACTAACATATTCGTAACATTTTTGGCAATATTAATAAATATACATACATTTATTAATATAGGCAAAAATGTTCGTTTGTTTTTAATTTCTTAAGTTTTTTGTTCCTATTTGGATTTTGGAATTTTGTACTTTTATAACATTGAAAAGCGAATGAACCGTTTTATAAAAGATTTTGATTTGATTTTTTTATGAATAAAACATCTTTATAATATGTAGATATTTTATTTCCTGAGATTAAACATTTACAACACATAATTAGTTTATATATTATAATTTAGGTAAAAGTGGTAACCCAAAAAAAAGTCATCACACAAAAACCGTTTGGAGTAGACCTAGTTGTTTTTTATATTTAAAAACTGTCAATCTGTGTCAATGTGCATGTGGAGTTTTATTGACACAGCATCACCATCATTATTTCCAGCTTTCTTCTCCTGATCTATCTATGTATAGAATTAGGTCTAAATTGGCCGATTCTTCAGCAAAATGTAAAACTGAATTTCCATCTTTGTCTTTTACTTTTACATTTCCACCACTTGCTACTAGAAATTTAACAGTCTCTAAATCTCCCAACTTAGCCACGTTGTGTAAAATTGTGTTATCATTGTTGTCCTTAGTATTGATATCTGCACCTTTTGCAACTAAAAATTTTACTATGTCAGCATTATCTTCAAATTTAGTTGCTATGTGCAAAACTGAACTCCCAAATTCATCTTTTGCATTAATATCTAGACCTTCTGCAACTAGAAATTCCACCATCTCTAAATTACATGATTCAACAGCGTTATGTAAAACTGTTGTTTTACAAATGTTTTTAGCATATTTATCTGCTCCATTTATGATTAAAAACTTAACAGTATCTAAGTCTCCAAATTTAGCAGCTAAATGAAGAACCGATTTTAAATCCTTGTCTGAGGAATTTACGTCGGCACCAACTTGCACTAGATATTTAACGCAAGAAAAGTTTTGACTTTGAGCAGCAGTATAGAGAGCAGTTTTCAGATCCATATCTTTAGAATTAACATTCGCGCCTGCTTCTACAATAAGCTTAATTAAATTTAAGTCCGAAGAATTAACAGCATAGTGTAAAATTGATCTGTTGTACCTATCTTCAACTTTAATATCGGCACCGGCTTCCAGTAGAAACTGAATCATGGCTAAATTATGTTTCTTTGCAGCAATATGTAAAATTGAAATACCTTCAATATCTTTTACATTCACAAAAGCACCTTTTTCTACTAAAAATTTAACAACATCCAAGTGACCTGATTCAGCAGCACTATGTAAAATTGATTCATCTTTCTTATCTTTTGCGTTAATATCTACACTTTTTGCAACTAATAACTGAACAATCTCTAATTTTCCTGATTTTGCAGCACAATGTAAGACTGATATGTTATTTTTGTCTCTAAAGTTAACATTTGCATTACTCTTTACAAGAAAATCAACGATATCTAAGTCTCCACCTCGACAAGCAATGTGCAAAACTGATGTGTTATTGTTATCTAAGGCATTTACATCTGCTCCAAATCTTACCAAACATTTCACCATAGCTAAATAATTACTTTCAACAGCCACATGCAAAATTGGCTTATCATCTATGTCCTTAGCATTGACATTCGCGTCTGCTGAAATGTAAAATTTAACTATCTCCAAGTCACAAGAATAAACAGCGAAGTGCAAAACAGATCTATTATATTTGTCTTGAACTGTAACATCTGCACCTACTTCTATCAGAAACTTTAACATAGGAAGTTTTAGTAATTTTGTATGCAGAACAGTTCTATTATCTTCGTCTTGTGCTTTAACATCTGCACCTTTTTCTACTAAATATTTAACGATATCTAAACAATCATATTCAGTAGCTACATGTAATGCGGTTTTTCCTTTAATATCTTTTGCGTTAACATCAGTACCACTTGTCACAACTAATTGAACCATATCCAAACTGTATGATTCTATTGCACTGTGAAGTATTGACTTTTTATTGTTATCTATTGCGTTAAAGCTGGCGCCATTTTGAATCAAAAATTTAACTAAACTTAAATTGTTTGATTCAGCACCTCTGTGCAAAGCTGACTTGCCATTGTTATCTCTATCATCGATATTTACTCCTTTCGAAACCAAAATGTTAACAACTTTAGTTGCGTCATTTAAATAATCCTGAACCGTTTTCTTGGACTCAAGTGGTAAATTAATCTTGGCCATGAATAAAATAAAATCTAGAAGACTGTACTCAGCAGCACTATTTAAAACTGATATTCCACAATTAGTTCTAGAATAAACACTAGCACCTTTTTCAAGTAAAAGTTTCACCATTTTAATATTTTTCTGTCCAGCAGCAATATGCAAAACTGACAAGCCAGTTTCGTCTTGTTGATTACTATTTATGCCTTTTTCTATTAAAAATTTAACCATGTCAAGGTTAGCAGATTCAGCTGCATAATGCAAAACCGATTTCTTATTTTTGTCCTTTGCGTGAATATCCACACCTTTGGATGTTAAAAATTTTACCATTTCTAAATTACCCGCTTCGGCTGCACGGTGTAATACCGATATTTTGTTTCTATCTTTAACATTAGGATTTGCACCATTTGTCACTAAAAACTGGACGATTTCCAATTTATTACATTCAGCAGCAATGTGTAGTACTGTTTGGTTATACTTGTCTTTAACATTGACATTTGCATCGTTTTCTATTAAAAATTTAACCATTTCCAGGTTCGCACTTTTAGCCGCATTGTGTAAAACTGATACATTATCACAGTCGATTGCGTTTACTTCTGCTTGTTTTGATACCAAAAATTTTACTATTTCGAACTTATTTGCAACAGCAGCATAATGCAATATGGTTTTGTTTCGTTTGTCTTTCAAATTCACACCGGCACCATTTGCCACCAAATATTCGACAATCTCTAAGTTGGAGTATTCAGAAACAATGTGCAAAATAGATTTGTCAGAATCGTCAGTTGCATTAATGTATGCACCTTCTTCAACCAACATTTTAATTATTTCTAGGTTACAATATTTAACAGCTTTATGCATAACTGACTGCCCATTGTTATCTCTAGAGTTAACATGTGCACCATTTTTGATTAAAACTTCAATGACTTCTAAGTTTTTAGATGCAACAGCACAGTGCAATACTGATGAGTTATATTTATTTTGAGCGTTAACATCTGCACCACACTCTATTAAGTATTTAAGGACTTCAATAATACCAAATCTAGCAGTTTTATGCAAAATAGTTTCACCATAACTGTAATCATCTTTTGAATTGATATTTACTTTATTTTCGATTAAAAATTTAATTACTTCCCAGTTGCCACGTTCAACAGCCACATGTAAAAGAGGTGTTTCATAATAGGAATGAATATTTGCTTTACTAAAGTTATCTAATATAAATTTCAAGATGCCAATATTATTTTCTCTTACTGCTTGAAATATAATGTATTTATCATAATATATTTCTTGCAATTGAATATTTTGATATTTTTCTCTTAAAAGCTTTGCATTTAAAAATGATCTTACCATTTCAAATTCTGGCATTAGTAATACTTCCTCTAATAAATATTCCTGTTTACGGAAGTTCATAAAATGATTCCTGGCTCCTTTCTTCCATTTAATTACCCAGTTTAAGATTTCTTTAGTAGCAAAATATTCTGTAAAAGTTGGATGTATAAACTCTACGTGGCTTCCATGAGATCTAATTATTCCTACCATTAAGAAAATATCTCTGAAGTACTCAATATCTTTTTTTACCATTGATTTGAACAGTAAAGATTTAGCTAAATTTCTATGGAAATCATCAAAAATAACATAATAATGCTCTTGCCTTAATTGTTCTTTAATATTTGTTTTTCTAAAATAAACTTTAATTTTTCCTTCAATAAACTTTTCATAAACTGCCCATATGTCAGTAACTAAATAACTCAAATCTGGGGAGAGATTGTTATCTTCGTTTATCCATTTTATAAAATATCTTATGGTATCTCCTAACATTAAGTAGAGTTGTAACGGTGTGCCTATAATCTTGGATATATCCCCTTGAAATATATTTTGTATCATACTTGTAAATGCAGCTGCAAATTTATCTATTTTTATATTTTTAATGATTTCAATTGAAGCACTTGATCTATCACGTAAATTTTTATAATTAAAAAACAGACTAAAAATATTTTCTAAATACTTTTTTACAAATGTATGTATTTGGTCATCATTCATTTTTTCAAGTTTTATTGCAAATTTTGATAATGCAATTTCCAATTCAAATTGGAAATGAATACGGCTAGTAATCCAAAATTTAGCTTTAGTACTGTTTTTTATACCACGCAATAGAAATATTATTTTATTTCTATCCACTTTGTCCAGCACTTCATCAAACCCGTCAAATAATATCAATAAAGGTTTCTTAAAATTTTCCCTTACCAAGGCTATGCTTAATAATGTCTTTGCAAAATCACTACTTATGTTTTCATCTACTTGAGAGAGAAATAATGTTATTTCTTTAGTTATTGATACCGTATCATTTGCATTCATGTTTATATTCTGAACTATTTGTAAGTGATCCTTTAGATTTACTCTGATCAACCAATGTGACTGAACTAAAGATTCTTCTGCACCATAATTAGACATATAATTTGATTCATATAATTTGACTAAAGCAGTACTTTTGCCTGTTCCTGGATCTCCAACAAATATGATTTCTTTTTGGTCTTTAATTTGCTTAATTAAATTGTCTTCTTCAAGCAAAGTTTTGGTATTTTTATATTTTTTCTCCCTGAATTTAATTAATTTTTCTAATGAACCATATGATTTGCACCAAATTAAATAATTCTGTTCAAATTTAAACAAATGTACTGTGCAAGTCGGATTATATTTAATCATTTCATCAAATATAACTTTTCCATTTATTTCACTAGTAACAAACCTAATCTTATTATTTTGACAATTTTGTTTAAATTGTCTTTTATCTTCATTTTCAGCCAGTTGTAACCAGTTATCAAACTCACTTTTGTTTTTTAATAATATAATAAATGATTCAGAAAGTTTATTATTCACTAAAAGTGTTTTAATACATTGATTAATCACTACTTCGTTATTAAATCTCTTGCCCTTTATGTAAAATTCAGGATTAAATATTTGTTCCAATATTAACTTAGGTGCTGCTCTGTCATATTTCAAAGTTATCCAGTAAATTTTCTTGCTAGGATTACCGAGACATATTAGCTTTAAATTTTCTTTACATATAACGAAATCACATACATGTATTTTATTGTTAAGAGGTTTAGTGATATCTTTTTGGTTTAATATTTCTATACCTTTATCTACGAATTCAGTATTTGTTTTTCCACTGATGTTTACTATTCGATCTTTTAAAGACTTAATCATTTTGTTCATGTGATTAGAGTCAAGTGCACTGCTTATCAAATAAATATCATTTGACTCCTTTAATGCTAATATATTTATTAAAGCATCTATACTGAAATCTTCAGCAAGATCAAAATAGGCTCCTTCTAAGTTATTTGTTGACAATGCCTCACTACCTATATGAATCTGTTTATTTTTAATAAAACCTTCTATTATTTTTGCATCTATTACTTTATAATCTGTTTGACTATTTCCTATAAAATTAGCTAGTGTCAATGACTGATTTTGAACAGTTACATTTTGTTCCAAAATTTTTGTTGTTCTTTTAAGGTACTGTAGCCCAATTAACTTATCCTCATATTCCCTATATCCAATTTGATTCGAAAATTTTACTACAAGAGGATCATCTGTTGATGACTTAATAAATACTATTGTCTTTTTCTTATCCTTTTTCACTATTCCTGACAATTGAGTGTATAATTCTTCACAAATATTGTTACATTCCACAACAGAATAAGATATAATAAATAATCTTACCTCTTCACTTCGAAAAGCATCTACCAATTTAATGATTTCTTTTTGGGACAATAATTTATCCAAGTTAATGAAAATAGAATGTTGCAACTTCATTTTATAAAGAGTTTGTATCATTTTTGCAGAAGTTAATATATTGCTTTCAGTTGTGATGACTAGGTAAGTGTTATCAAAAAGTTTTTTATCAAATAAATAAGTATCATCATAGTATAAATCATATTTATGACATATCTCCACTAAGGATTTGACATATTCTTGAGTTTTGTGTATTGCTTTTGGCTTGGAAATCTTAAGTTTCAATTGTTCTACAAATTGTGATTTTGCTTCATTTAAAATCCATATCTCTGGCATTGACTTTGTGCTTTTCCAACTTTGAAGAAAATCATTGATAAGAAATTCAACTAATTTAGGGTCAGTATCATAATATTCTAAGAAGGTTTTTTTAATCTCCACATTCATAATCATGTTTATTATATCTTTGACATTGAGTTGTTTAACTCTTAATTCTAAAACATTAAAAAAATCAATTATGTCTTTTTCAACTATGTCATAGTTTGGCAAAAATATATGATCTCGTGTTAGCCTTATATCAAAGTCATCAGATACTTTCCATTCAGCAATGTTCATATTTTCTATTAATGCCTGATCAGCTATTCCTTTTTTTTTAAAAATATCTGTCAATTTATTTCTTAAATTTTGAGCTCTACATGAAAGTTCTTGACGGTCTATAAAATTTTGAGTAAACTTTCCTAGCTTGACGATTTTCTTTCCTGATTGTTGTGATATAATTTTTATAACTTTCTCGTCAATTAATGATATGTGATAATAAGCCAAATAATCTTTATCAAGAGTCATTGTTTCTGGCATGCTATGTGTGGCATATATTGCTAGCTCAGCGGCTATACTTGTGACGTCATTTTCAAAACTTTTTTTTATTGCATGAATGTAACGATTTTTGACATTTGTTATTTTATAAGTCATTTCTTTATTATCAGCAAATTTTATATTTGTGTTGGGCACAATGTTATATTCATTAATTTTCAAATGAACATTACCAAATGTTTTGTTTAGCTCGTTTATATTAAGTTGAGCATTTGTAAAAACAATTAATTTCTTTATTTTACTGTTATCATCTCTTGAATTCAGTTGATCTTTAATCCTAAGGTAAGATTTAAAATATTTTTGTAATTTAAAATCATCTTCGTTTAAAGATATTTTTCTTTTCCCTAATAATACTTTAGAATCAATGAAATCAACACTATTACTGCTGGAGTCTACCAGTTTAATCTGAACAAAAGTATAATGCTTATAATTATTTTCATATTCTCTCACAACTAAGTCATCCCATTTGTCTCCAAATTTAATTTCTCTACCAAGATCAAACACATTTGTTTGGTTATTTATTAAAGTGTACATAAATACTAACTGTTCATATAACTTCCCACATTGTATGTAACTTGATGACAGCTGATCATCTGATGTATTGAAACTTAAAGAAAAATGTCTTGTCAAATCTTCAGTTTCTTCACCTGTCATTTTTTTGTCAAAATAAATTTTCAATCAGGATGATTTGTGTCAATCAAAGTAGTACATGAACTGCAAATGAAAATAATCTTTGATTTATTTCTCATTGCTTTGTAGTAGACAAATTCAAAAGAGATAATCCATGTCTATATACAGCAAACACAACTATAGGGACATAAGCACCGTTCTAGTGATTAAGTACTTAACGACCTTGACTATGCAATCAATGATACTCGGATTTGATTCCTGACAAGGTCAAGCGTTTGTGTGATGAGCATGTATGTTCATTTGAATATTTATATGTGTATTAATGTTGTTGCCTACACTGGTGTGACAAACAAACAATTTGGAGATAGATCATAATGTTTTGTAGGATATAGATTTATGTAATTTGTCAAGTGATATTTATTATTATAGACTGGGTACCTTACACTCCAAGCTGCAACAGTGACAAAAATAGCTGTTATATATGCAGGAATAGAAATATAGAAAATTAAAAAAGGATAGTACAACAATAGTACCTAACAACAGCAAGATGCAGCAGAACTCTACCACCTTGTTATCACAATTTTATCATTGGACATATTACGAACTGCCTGGCAGATTATCAGGTGTAAATAACAGAGGAATGTGGGTAATAGTTTTAGAGTAGTTTATCCTAAAGTATAAATGTTCTTTTTATCTAAAAAACAACCAAAATTTACCTTTAAGTTGGGTTTGATTGAGATATATAATGCAGTCAATTCAGTGTAAAATTTTATTAGTTTTTAGATAATTTAACTTTGTTATTGTTTAAGAGTTAAAAAAATAAATGTATTTATGTTAGACAAGAGAAATAATAAATGGTATGTTATTTCTGAGTGGTTTAACATGCCATCGCCTGTAAACACCAGAGATGTTGATGGTGTGTTGCTATTTGTATGGTGGGGATGGATTGCCAAATGCATAAGTTTACCGGCTACCTTTCCACATCCAAACCGGAATACGACAAAAATATGCATTGACCCTATTGTAGCAAGAAAAAGTGTGGCAGTGGTACCAAGATCTGGGCGAGACATTGCAGAGCTCTACCACTTAGTTTGTAGACAAGATCTGAGTGACACATATTAACCTTTTCTGCCTTTTACGAGATGCCTAGCCGGTAAGGCCTATTCTTTGAAAGGATGCCAGATCAACACAGGCAAAATAAGTTGATGTTATAGCCAATATTTTTTTAAATTATTTATAAATATTTTATTTTCTTATTTTTCTGATAACCACCATCAATTGGCCCATTGCCAACTTGACATTGATTTCTGGAAAATCCCTGTGTAAAGTATCAGAACTAAAAATGTACAGATTTGTTTCGCAGATATGAGGTTTATTAGGTGGCTTAAAATTTTCAATTTCAGAAGCAGGAACTTCACACAATGGGACTCCGTTTAGTAGAAGATAATTTTAAAATAAAAAATAAACTGGTAAAGGAAGTGAGGAAGGATGAAACTTCCTCTTTTATTTTTACTAATCATAAATAGCATACAATAATTAAAGATTTGTATTAGAAGTT
>DVZD010000006.1:0-10443 GCA_018236525.1 Emesis lucinda
TGAAAAAACTTGATCCGTACACCCTCTTCCAGACCTAAAACCTCCTTGTGCCTCCCACAATATTCCCTCGGACTTCTACTTTATGTATTGCAATTATAGCAATTTATAATATTATAGGTTCTCTTCATCACCTTACTCCATTTTAAAATCACAAAATTTTTCTCAATACATTGGCGCGAAAATACGAAAATAATGAAAATCATATAACAATGACAGATTCCTAATTCAAAAGTGATATTTTGTTTATTTTCAAATTAATTTTTTGTTTTTACTTTTTGGTATGGGCATGATTTTTTCATTTATTATTTTTCACTATAGTGAACTCACGAAACTGCGTTGTATGCCATATGAAAGATCAAATTTGATCATTATGATTTAAAATAAGTGTGTATATATACGCTAATTTAACGAACAAAATTATATTTATTATATATTTGACTTTATAAATCTATATTTAGAGGGTCATAAAAGCCATAAAGTGGACTAGATTTCCATTCTAAAAATATTTTATGCATCAATCGGAGGTACACGTCTTTTAGTGAGACAAATATTACAAAAATTCGAAACTTCATACCTATTTGCTCCATACTTCATACCATTAGAAACAGAAAGGAGCCCACATAAGAGACTCCAAAAGTGTAATGTTATGAGACGATACGCAGCACCTTTAGGTAAATTTACTGTCAAAGCAGAGTAAAATATGAAAAGCCGCTTTTTTTATTTGCATCAACGTTTAAGCTAGTTGTGTGAAATTTATTTGATTGTATAGCAAAAAAGCACATGATTCTCCTCGTGTAAGGACAACCATCACCTATAGTGATGAAGACACCAAAGGTGGCAAACAGGGCACTCGTTAGGCGTATTGACGAGCCTGACGCATCAGCTTTAACCAACTAGCAAATTTGGGCATGTGGAATTTTAATGTCTTACTTTCTAACCAGAACACGCGAGTTACAAGCTATTGCAATAGGAAAAATGTGATACCTGGTGTTGCAGAACTCGACCTCTAAGTAAAATGATAATATACTTATCTATCCTCCTCACAATCGCGTTGTAATCGCTTTATCAAGACAAAAGTCCTTAAGAAGTAAAACCACGGGTCGTTTTCCATAAAATGACTAAAGGTTGAATTGTTTACCTAATAAAAGACAAGTACTGGGAGATAGATTTTATTACATAAACAATAAACAAATGTGCCAATATAAAAGACCGAATTATAGATGTAAATTTGATGGTGTTGGTTAAAGTATTTCTCTCTCAACCGACAATATATAAAGTCCAGTTTTGTAATTTTGTTGTGATGTTATGTTAGGCTCGATAATAGTGCCGAAACTGTACAACACATTTGCAAACGAAACAGTCAGGAGAGAATATTTCGCTGTATAATCGGCCTTATTTTCCTAATTTTTGAAGATGTGCATTTTTGTTGAAATTTACGAGTACGTATAAGTTAAGAGATACAAAATATAATAGGGTTACAATAGCAAAAAGATATTAAAAGTGACTTGCTAAAAAGATTTACTTAATTAATTAAATAGAAAAGGTTTCAGGTAGGGGATAGAGATTACTAGATATCACACATGGTGTTGACAAACCTCATTATTATCTCAACTACTGCTGGAAGTACTCTCTCGAATAATTGCACAACCTGCGATTATCTTCAGTGTACTCACCAACCTATGATAAATGGCCCCTTTTATCAAACATAAAAAAACCACAAATTAGTAACAATTCGAAAAGTCTTGTCTGTAAAACTTTTTTGCTGAAAATTTTTTTAATGCATCTAGCACCGACCTTCAAGATTATTTTAAGACAAATAAAGGGAATTCGCAACTATTGAAACAAATGTTATAATAAAAAATAATACCGGCGCTTGATATAGTAATTAGACATTAACGCTGGCCGTTTACCAAGTATGGCGAGTACTATCTAAGTCTCCCCGCATCACATTACAATCAATAATGTCGGTTATACCAAACTCCTGCTTAACCATACATGTTAACTGCTTCATTCAGAGACGTTTGACGATTAAATCAACGATTCCTAAAAAATCGTTATTTAATTATGAATATCTCGGAGTGCAGAGTTAAGTCTGGCTTAGTCTAACATTAGATTGGCCACAACGCCACTTGCCAAAAAGCGCAATGGATATGAATTCTTGCGATAACAGTAAGTATAAGGTCCTAGTTGACCTGTTTCTTAATATTAATGAACCTATCGTGTTACTAACTCATTACATAACTACAATGTGATCTAACATTAGGTACTTGAAGAACTAATGATATCTTGAAAATTTTGGCGGTTATACCACCGTCAGTTTAATAATAATTTACTGTCAAACAATTAATTTTAAGTAAAATTATATACTTTTAACGTTGTTTACTGAAAAAACGGAAATTTGACGTGATCTTAAATAAATCTACCGACAATGAAACGTTATAATGGAGGTATGAGTAAGAAAAGTCAAGACCGCATTAGTATCTTGCATTATGAAGGTGAAAAGACTCTTGCACGTTCTGGATCTAATGAGGTCAAGGTGATCAAAGCCAAGAGCAACAATATGCATATTTCAAATAGGCAGACAACTTTTCATATAACAATGTTGGCTTACATCACTTATTTTCCATATAAACTAACTTTTTCAGGTCTTCGTGACCCATTGTTATATGTAGATATTTAAAGCGAAAATATATTTTACTAGTTAGTTCCGAACTAAACCTGGGTAGGTTAAGTTTGAAACGATCTGATAACAAATCAAAATAAATGCTAAAATTACATTTTGTGTCAACTATTTTTTAGCAAATTATAGTAATTTATATTATACTATTTTTAAGCAAGTGGTCAACAAGTTACTTATTTCGCCATAATCTAAAGAAAATAATTTTGATTGTTCTTAGGTCACAATTGATGACGTAAGAACGCTTTGCGAGTGCTTGACTCTTGAGACATTAATGACAGATCTGTGTAGTGTATGTTTTGAATCCCGGTGGCATAATTGTTACAATGAATTGTTTGTAAACCTGTTAATATTTACTCCTACAAAATTACCATTCAATAACTTCGTGTTATATTCTTTTCTTACTCATAACTTCTAAATGTACTTGGAAAAAAATGGCTAAATGAATTTCATTATACTCAAAACCTAAATATTTTCGTCATCACATACTGAGTCGAGATATAATTTTACATTTAATAAAGAACAAACAAGGCAATCAATGGTATAACCTCAAAAGTCCAAACAATTTCTAAATACTAGCTTGAATTATCGTATATTTTATTAAACAATTTTTTTTATTTTTCTTTTTATGTAAAACTTATATAATCCTACTTAATAACTATTTTTAAACATTTTTATCTTAACATATATATCAACTACTTACATATAGACTCTAAATGACTACAACAACCTAATTTATGTGTGTAATTAGTACAGTCTTTTAATAATCACTTCTGTTAAGGCGAGAAGTACGAACCAAAACAGCGTATGTATTTCTCTTGACTTTATTACCTAATGTCCAAAGACAAATATGCTCATCAATGTTACTTATACATTCCTTACATTTATTATAATATAATTATATTTATGTTAACTTAACTATTAGAATTAACGCATATTAAAAATAATTTATGAGGTCATTACATTACTTATATATTTTTTTATTTTTTTCATCTTTTGTCTTTTTTTTTGATTTTTTGACTTTTATTGAATTCTTATAATTATCTTCTTAATATCAACTACAGGCAATTAATATACGACATGATTTTTTATATTTCTAAATATGCTAAATATCTTTCATAGAATAAGACAACGTGATCGGTGATATACGAGGCAACTGAATAATGTCCATTTACAGACAAGATTTCAGTGAACACTATTGTTACTCATCAATACTAAAGTAATTGAACCAACGGCAAAGGCATATTCTTATAAACTTATATCTTAAACTACAAATTAAACACATGTTATAGCTCGACATAATTAAAAAAATGCAATGCACATTATTAACTTAAATTCATAATAAGTATAAGAAATAAATTCAAAAATTATATTGTAGAAGGGAAATAAATAAATTACCGACTTTTAAACAATGTTATCTGGATATGAATTTAGAAATAGAAAATATCGCATTTCTACAATTCTAAATAAATATATTTATGAAGAAGTCTATCGCCTATAACAATTAAACATTTTTCATATTTTTATTATAACATTACCGTTCATTAGCATCACTACTGAAATCTAGAACTAATATTCTTTTTTTATATTTTAATTTTTTAATTTTTTTTTTATTTTTGAAGATTTTTTTATAATTCTGGCACTTCATATTCGACTTATAATTTATCACAAAAACCTAACGTTTTCCTTACGATAATGATCGGCACTAGATCCTACCTACCCTAATACTACCTCTAACCTAAGTTAGTATTTATGATAAACTCATGAACATTCTGCAAAACTTAAAATGTAATAAAATATGTATTGTTTGACGGATCTTCAAAGTGAAGAAAAGAGACTATAAACAACAAAATTAGTCTGGATTATGAAGATGAAGCTGAGTACCCAGCTTACTTAACCTTCGAGTATAATCCATGAAAGTTAACGAATATGTTTATATAGTATAAAACTTGTCGAATTTATATCTGTTAAAAAAAAACAGTCAAGCAAATGACTATAACTTCCCATAAAAGAAAAAACATAATCAATTAATGAATAATTAAAATTTTATATAAGTATTTAGTTCATGACGTATCCTGTTATTGTTGTGCCTAAGAAAAATTCAAAAACTTGTATAAGATAATAATATTAATGACTGATAATGATGACTTTAAAATTATACAATTTTATTCCAATCTACACTTGCAGTATGGTCTTAAGTTTATCATCAGTATTAACATTTACATTATGCACATACAACGTCGGCCCTGGTTAGTAGATAAAGAGGAGTTCTCGCTCTAGGGGCCAGGTGACAGGCGGCGTTAAATTGCCAAATCTAATAAATACTTTAGAGCGTATAATAAAATGTTGCTTACGCCTTTACAAAAGATCTAAGTTTTGTATGAGTGCGTGCAGTAAACTACGTACTAGTATTATCTGTAAATGATGAAAATGTCGAATAAGGCTTTGAACAATCTTGCTCTACTCTAATCAAAGGCCAGGGCCGGTGTTGATTACATGTATATTTATAGATAGTAATTTTGGTTTCAAGATTTAGATTTTGAGAATTGAGATATGAATATCGATGAAGCCTTGAACAAATTACACAAATTAGACTTTATGTAAAACACGCGCGCGTAAATTTGAAACATTTGCAGCTTAGTGCATCCAACTGAGCTATTCATGGATGCAATGGAGCTATAGTTTAAATTTTTTTGCTCACAGGTGTCGAGAAATGTTTAATTTACTTTTTTATTCTATATTCTATCCTATGATAGCGAACAAGTAGATGACTCCCTTAACATGAAGAAATAACCATTGCCTATAGAAGTTAATGGTGCGTTGCCAACTAGTAATGATGGAATGTTAAACACATAACTTAGATAGAATACCAATGTTGATAATTCAGGTACAGCCCAAAAAGTGTAAGTTGTCCAAGTACAGTAAACTGTACAAACAATTTCGACTAAAATATTAACTGTAATATATTATTTATTTATCCTATAACTAGATTACTATTATAAGGACCTACATGAAACTATTAGGAATATTATTTAACAATAATTTTTATAATTTAAACTTTTTTAAATAAACTTTCCTCGTTGGTAGTGCGTTTAATGCTAGCGCGGTATGCCTAACAAGGCCGATCGAGATGAGGTTTGGGTTCGATTACGACAGGCGATAAATAATTTATTTTTGGGTTGGAATGTTTGCTGTTAAATTAGTACCTATCTGTTGACTTCCGCCCATATCAGATTTCTTTTCTTCTTCAATTCAATTTGTGCAAAAGTAATTACAAGTTTTAATTCAGCTGATACTAAACATTCTATTGTATCTACTTATTGTGTTGCTAGTTCTGTCATTTGTTTAATTTTCTCAATATAAAAAACTCTGGCCATCAGTCGATCTCATTTTTCAGGTCAAAAATTACAATTACAAAAAATACGTGAAACCTAATAGTTTTATGTAAGTATTTACATACGACATACACACTTTAGTTTAGACTAAATTTAATATACCTTATTAAATTAGAAGTATATTGTACATCTATTATAAGTTACTAGCTACTTTCGCGTTTATTTGATCAGCGATTTAAATCTAATCTGTAATATGGTGAATACATGTCATTAATGTAAATCTTATATATTAATATTTACAAACTACTGTTGTATGCTCATCGTCATTTTTCATTTCGCAAATGTACAATTAAAAGCTAATCAGGGCTGTCCAATCGCAGCTCGCATCTTTCTATATTTTCCGTCTTCTATATATATTTTACTTGAAAATATTTCCTAAAATCACATTAAAATTAATTAAAATTTTGAATGTAAATCTCGTCTTAAATTTCTGATTATATAAATAAAAATATTAAGAACAAATTTATATTTAAAATTTTGGGCCGATAAATCTGTCGATCGTATAAAAGTTTTAATATTTGCACTCATATTATTATGATTAAACGTTCTTTTTTTTTAAATATCAACAAAAAATTACATAAGCCGAACCGTACAAGGCTGACTTATTAAAATTTTTATATTATTTAAAAAATATTGTGGATACTCCAATTCACAGCCATTATGATAAGTGATAATGTGCATCAAGTTAGTGCGTGTCTCCACTTGGACAACCCTGGAATATAATACTACAACTAACTAACTAATCAGTATTTTACTTGACTCTAAAATTTAAAATGTTTAAATATGTTGTGTGGATATATTTTCCATCATGACTAACCTATTAACAAAACAGAATGGTGATTCTATTCCTATTAGCTTATTTTTAAGAAAGATCACAAAAATCACACATTTAGATGTAGTTTAAATATATTTTAAAATTATGCATAAAAAACTAACGAACTCAAGATCCTTACGGTAACTTCACAATGCACAAACAGCATTAGGTTGTTCGAGTGTTGGCTATAAAAATTTAGCACATATATGATTTTTTCCATCAATAAATGACTTATCCACCCCTACTTGCTACTGTAAATACAATATATTAGTTTAGCAACATATATTATTTTCTCAGTGTGTGGTTGACTTATGAGTCAACATATTAAGTATAAAATTGTTGACTCGTCAAAAGTACTTGTAAAAGTTAATTGAATTCTCTTCCTCATCTCCGCCAGTTCACGCCTTCTCTGACTTATCATCAGATATATTTGATGATGGCATGTCTGCACTGCGTTGTACTGTAAGTGATCTATAACGCAGTATCCGTTAGATACAATTCAGATAAATTTGCCCCACCGAGACTAGTGAAAGTGTAGTTTATTGAGTGCTACGCCAGCGTAATTGTGGAACGCCATTGGAATTTGGGTGAACAAGTAGCATTCAGAGCGACATAAGTATCTGAAACTATTAATATTTTTACTATCACTTCAGGCTAATTGGAGCCACTGTCCATTCTATACATATTTCTTTCATATAGACTTAACATTTTCACGACACACTGAAAAAAGCTAATGACCAGTTTAACAGTTTACATTGGCCAGATCTCACTAGAACCGTTTCGTAGAACACAAAAATTCATAGGTTCGCGTAGTTCCGTAGTTGCAGTAGACAATAGGGGTGGTACTTGTCATAGTCGACTAAACAAATATTATATTTTGTAAAATAAAAGGTATACCTATATTTAAAACCACACGGTTTTAACATATCTCCATTAACCAACGAATTTTATTGTTATACTTTAAGTTAAAATTATACATATAATGGAAGACATGATCAGTTCTATTCTAAACAAGTTAACAGTTACAAACAGGAATGTTTCCTGTTATATTATTTAAAAGCTATTCAATGTTTATGTTTCTAGAACATCTTTGACTTGAACAGATCTTTCTTAAACAAGTAACTAGAATAGATTCACCTTTGTCTTATTTTATAATTATATTATTATAAATTATATTAGTCAAAAAGAATTGTTAAATTTACTACTTATTTACAATCTACTCGGTTTGCAATACGTGTGTCATATTGTTACTGTATTAATATCGAATACTTAGTACGTAATAATTAGGTATCTACTTACTAAATATTAACTTTCGCAATGATTATATTTATGAATATATTTATTAGTATCTATATAATACTAAGCTAAAGAAAGGTTTAACTTTAGTTCTAACTGCTTATATAATTTTTTTTGTTTATTTTTATTTTTTTTAACTAACTTATACACAATACCTACTAAGTATTTATTAGAGGCACCAATGACCGAAGTTCATTACACTACTGATGGATGACTTTTTTTATAAATCTAAATTAATTAAACCACGGTATCCAGTGGAGATTAGACAAAAGCGATGTGTTGGAACAATTGATAGCATTGAATTACCTTTACCTATATCGTATCTCCCAAACGCTATCCAGCAACGATAATAAAGATAAAGATAAATCTTTGATGGAGTTCAGTAACAAGAAAATGTCATGTGCAGATTCAGGCAAGATTATCAGCCAAATAATGTTAACGTCACAGAAGTGTCCTGTTTGTTACACATTACGCATAGAAAATAGCAAACAACTGAGCATTTTCTTGATGATAAGTACATTGTCGCCTAGGAACAACAAAGATGTTAATAATGCGTTGAAACGAACCATTGGCTAAACACTGTAATCGTGATCATTTCAGTACACCTATTTTTTAATTTATTACGCCCACTATAACAGCACAGTAGCAGACAGCAGTACTGCAACCCAATGAATTTAGACTACAGTGGTGCTGTCCACGCGTTGTTAGCCTGCTGGCGAACATGCCAGTTCAATTCATATTATCAGGAAATGGAGTTGTTCAGTGTCTGCATTTGATACAACGGTGTATTCAGCACCGAATACGAAGGACATGTAACTTGTTGGGTAGGAGGTGCCGTTATTATGTCATAACCTTCAAATTTTATATTACACTAACTATTACAAAACATTATCTTGATATTAAAGGTGTTACACAAATTTCTCCACGTTCCGAAATTTTTCATTCTATGATTCCGAGTATTTAAATATGAAAATCAAGCCAGTATGATAGTTTAAGGACATTCAGTTTTCTTCGCAGTTGTACGAGCGTATATTTGTTGTTATCGTATTTACGGAAACAACCCATCTTATGAAATGTTTGTACACAAAGCTTCGTGGGCCAAAACGATACTGTAACGAATCATTTTTAACTCGTGAATTGTATCATTACGCGTTCGAGAGATACGATAGCCGTACTTTCTTAACAGGTAATTATTTTGCTATCATCGATCGGTAAGCCCACACAGTTGGTACATACATATTTTGCCAGTATTTCACAGGTTATCGCAAAATTATTCCCGCAATCTTCGCTATATTATAATAATGCACTGTAAAACGAAGACACTGGTCGACAGAATTTCACCTAATTTTGACAACAAAACATGTGTATTAATTAAAAACTATTTTTTGTGTAGCTGTATGTTATTCTATAAATGATATATTATTTTGATTTCGAAATTCTTCATATATTTAAAAAGGTGATTAGTTGTAAAGTAGGTATTAATTTTTACTGTCTAAACCGTGATCACCGTAATGTCATCGCAGCAACGCGATCTAAGACATATGCGCCTCATTAGTGGATGCTCCCTTTTCCATTCAGTTTTTGAGTTGACAAACTTAACATCTAGGTTTTACGATCGTTGTATGTTAAATCTCCAAACACCGAATAAGACATGTTACCTCATTTCTTAGATATTCGTCTTTACTCACTTTACTTTACTTCGCGTGGGTTTTACTAGTGAAGTCCTAAATAAGATTTTCAATTTTCAGGTTAAGAATTTATTATCACGGTGGTGGTGGTGGTGGTGGCATTTTTTATTTATATGTCCCGAACTAGTAAGCCCCTTTAATGTAATTTTGTTGACCAGTGAGTACTTAATGGATCTAACTTCACTACTGTCACGACATTTAACTATGTATTTACACACTACTTGAATACGCAATGATTATTAACGGTTACCGTTGATTTACAGACGTATTGTTTATTTCTAAATTCTTACTTATAATCAATGTAAGATGTAGTCAACTTTGAAGGATGCAGATAAAACTCAAAATGACACTCCCAGTAAAATATTCAGCAAATTTTTTGTGTTATGGCAATTTTGCAAGTGCTACGTCCATATGTGAAAGAGATGTAACGAGTGTATGGCACAACAAAATGATCGAAACCTGCGATCACAGTTGGATGTATGGATTGACTCCTCTCCCTCGAAATGCCTAACAATATTGAGGACGTGCGACAATTTCAAAAGTATAGTCTCGACAGTGGGCAAGCTATACGGG